>JAOQMP010086830.1:0-17070 GCA_027563575.1 Erythroxylum pedicellare
TGGAAGACTTGAAATTTTCATTATACAAACTTGGAATGTCCTAAACATAACCATTCAGCTACCAAATTGACTTCATTAAACTCTCAAATCTCAACTTAATAAGGTTTTCAATTGAAAATCCCACAAACACAATAACTAAAATTAGTCTATAATACTTAAACTCAAGCATTTTCTAACTCTATGAACTAAAACCCTTCCAAAAATTCAAAAGATTCAAAATGATCTTACCTTGATTCTTCACCAAATAAAGAGTTTCTTGGCTATAATGGAAGCTCTCCTCTTCCTCTACCTTTTTCCCTTCTTAAACAACCTCAAAATCTCTCTTGAAGGCTAAGAAAATTGAAACCCTAACTTGTTTTCTCTTCTTTCTCTCCTTCTCTTCGTATTTCTCTCTCTTCTTCATAACACTCTCTCTTTTTCCTCTTCAATTCACGTTTTCCCTTCTTAAAAAGCAAGACTACATTTCTTTCTTCCATTTCTACCCTTAATAAGCCCAAAAAGCCCCTTTTACCCTTCCTTATAGGCTTATGTTCTTTTAACCTTAAGTGTCTTACCAAAAACTCCTCTTGAGCATTCTTATAACCTTTAAACTTTAATTCAATCAACCTATATCATTTACTCTTTCTAACATTAACATAATAATTAATTTCCACAAAATTTCATAAAGTCCTCATAATTAATGTAAATCATCATGAAGAAAATTTTAGGGACTAACATTTCTTAATATACTCACATTTATAAACAATTATACCCGGTAATTGTCAATGAATGCATATACAGTCATTTTAATATGTGCAAAAATTCAAATTCACATGCGTGTATGCTAATAATGTGCATGAGCATGAAATCCATTTTTCAAATCTCTCATTGATCTCACTTGTACCATACTTTTGGATTCTAACTCTTAATATGGGGACGGGATGTTACACTTCAAACTTGCCAAAACATTCTAAACACGTAAGCAAATCAGGATGGTTTGGGTAGGTCTATGGTGGAGTTCTTGCGAATCTCCGGTAATAACAGAATAGACTATCACAAACCCACATAATGGTTTTACATAGTTCGTAAGCATGAGAGAGTCCATGAAGGAGCTTCATACCACTAGTAGGCAGGTGGGAGAAACCTTTAACAGATTCAATGTGCACGTGACATGATAGAATAGACGACCATTAACCCATACAAACATGTAATTCATGACTTGAAAGTATACTTCCCAAAAAGGAACATTTTGGAAACATGATTTTTCATGAGCATGATATTTCAAATAGCATTTCTATCTTCATTTCATAAATCATCAACCAAAATTCATTTACCAAACATGTAGCAATTTCTCAAAACACTTAAGGAACATTAGATGCAACATTTATGAAGCAATCTAAAATCATTTAATTTTATTAATTTGGAAAAGCATTTAAGCTTATTAACTCAATTATAAACATGAAACCCACCTTGAATTGCTTGCTTAAAAACTTGCTAAAGATGCCTCTCCTCTTGCTTCTCTTGCCCTTCTTGATTACCTTTAACAATGGCAAAATTCCCATTCAATAGGAATACAACTTAGAACCCAAACAAAGCTCATTCACTAAAATTGATTCAAAAATGCTCAAACCCATGCATTTCCTAGGCTTCATAAACTAAAACCCTTCCATAATTCCACAGAATTTAAAATGCACTTACCTTGAATCTTCACCAAATAAAAAGATTATTTGCTAAAATGGAAACTCTTCTCTTCCTCTTTCTTTTTCCCTTCTCGAACAACCTCAAAATCCCTCTTAAAAACTAAGAAAAGGTGAAACCTAACTCCTTTCTCTCTTTTCCACGACACACTCACATCTTTCTCTCTTCACTCACGTTTTTCTTCTTCTAAGAGCAAGACCACACTTCTTCCAATTCTACCCTTAATGAGTGTAAAAAGTCCACTTTGCCCTTCTTTTCATACCTAACGGATTTTAAAGTTAAGTGACATGCCAAAAATGCCCTTTATGCCTTCTTACTACTTAATTCTAACATTTCTATTCAAAATTCTAATTTCTATTTGTGCTCACTAAATTAATGGCTAAATTCAAAGTAAATAAAACAAAATAAAACAATAAATAAAATAAAATAATTTTGGGGTCCAACATGACCTGTTAGTGACATAATAGTTTTAATCTTAAAAAATAAAAAAATATTTAACCTTAAACATTCCATTCCCTTCTCTTCTAACCTTAAAATCATCTCTTGGGCAAATTCACCATCTTGAGTTGTGTCTCCTAAGATGTTACCTCTGTCCAACAACATCGAACATATCAGAAAATAAAACCTAACTTTGCACAACTAAATTTGTAATGTGGTTAGCAAGGACGATATCCATAAAAAATGTGTGTCTAGCTTTTATAATGAATATATCAGTGTTTAGGATAGGGAATGTCGTTGAATTTGATTAAGAAAATAATGTAAAGTTAAACTTTTAAAAACAAATCAAATTAAATAGTACAAAATTGATAAAATTAACCAATAGGTTTCAAATCCAATTCGTGATTCAATCTCAGCCTTTACACGAATGAGCACAATCAATCGTTATATTGTTCTTAGACCTTTCTCTGAAACTATTAATTATAGATTAACAACAAGCTATGTTAACCCCAATTTTCTATTAGATTATATCTAATTAAAACGAGATCTTTAATTATATATAGCTATCAAAAAACGTAGAATAAACTTTTAAAATTTAGTATGACAATCTCTTTATGTAATAGGAAAGTAAGTTAATCTAGGAAACAACCATATAAGCTCGGGTCATTTAACCTATGTTATGTTATCCCTAATGATGCTCAACCATTAGTTTACCACAAGTGAATCAAATGTACAATAATTATGTATTGCAATTTAGAGCAATGGGTTCATACATAAATAATTTATTTAAAGTATTTAAATCATTCATACTTAAATCCCAATGCATTAATAACAAAATAAAGCAATCAATTCCAAAAGAGAGTGAGAACAACACTACTAGACTAAAAAACTGCTCAAACATGTTTGTGAAGCTCGACATCCCCTTTAAATTAAAAGGATGAATGTTAGCTCCTCATAGCTCTCCAAAGGGTGAGAAATCTACCCCCTTGTGTGTCTTTAAACTCTTTATATCTCCTTTGGCCTCTTAAATGCCTTTTTATAGTAAAAGTTAGGGTTTTATTACAATAAAAGGTCAGATAAAATGGCATGTAGATTATTATTTATTTGAAAATTGTAAGAATAAGGAATTTACACAATCACAATAAGCTACACAACCACTTACACAGCTGTATAGCTCACTTACATAACTATGTAAGTCCACACATGATCATATAGGTCGTAAAGGTTAAAGTAAATTACTTGTTAATATAGGAATCACATAAAGTATACAAAATACACAAGAAATGGGGTTGAATTGTGTAATCTTTTCAAAATTGTTAATCTTTTGAGATTTCTTGAATATCTTTACAACTAACAGATGAAGACCAAAAACTCTTTACTAAAAATTGATAAGTATTGAAATTGCAAGTAACTTTATCTACTCGTCTAATAACAAGAAAATTAAAATATGAGAGTTGTAGAATAGATGTCGCGATTTTATACTGGTTCACCCCAAACCTTGAGCTACGTCCAGTTCTCAGAGTTTGTTTAAGATTTCACTATACTTTTCAAGTTTTACAAGTATTCTTTTTTCTCTTCAAGAGCCTCTTTAGGTCTCTTTGATAAAGTATTCTTTCTACTATCTTAGCCTCTCTAGGCTATAACCTTTTCTTTCCCTCTCTAAGAAAGATATCTTGAGCTTTATGTTACAGTAGGATTCGCTCTCTTATTTCGCACTTTGAATACATGATTTTTTCTAAGTATTGTACAATCATAGTTTTCTCTCTTATAAGCAAAAAAATTTTTTTTTTAGTCTTTAATTAGGACTAGTATTTATAGCCTAAGTCTCCACTGCCTTCTTGAAAACTGCTTCATAAATCTTTAAGAGATTGTTATTTAGTTGAGTTCTACAACTAACTCCAACTAACTAACTGTCTGAAGTTCTAGAGTATCTTCCTTTTTGTATCGTCTAATATTATCGCTTCGTTTGTTGTTTGTGCTTCGTCTGTTGTTTCCACTTCATCTGTTGTTTGCATTTCATCTATTATTTCCACTTTGTCTGTTGTTTGTGCTTCGTCTGTTATTTGCGTTTCGTCTGTTGTTTATGCTTTGTCCGTTATTTGTGTTTCATCTGTTGTTTGCATTTCGTCTGTTGTTTACGATTCGTCTGTTGTTTGTGCTTCGTCTATTGTTTGCACTTCGTCTGTTGTTTGCGCTTCGTCTGTGATGATGTGTATCGTCTGTTGTTGACGTATCGTCTGGGATGACTAAGTGTTACTTACATTTTTTTGCACACTTAACAAACTTATCAAAATAGTTCATATATTTCTAAGATTATTATTATTTGATTATCGCCAAAATTAATAGAAGTGAAGTCTACTTGACTTAACACATATGCATTCTGAAATTTATTTTGAATCTACTATTTGTAATTTAATGTAATTCTAGAAATTGTTTATATGATTTCACAATTTGGTTCTTGAACACCTTGTGTTTTCAATTATGGAATTATTTCTGCCCATTTATTATGGACCCTAAAAGATAAATCATAATGTACGATTTGAAAACCTAGTTCTTCTCTCTGTGTGTTGCTCATTAAAGATCTGAAAATTTTGTTTTCCATATGCTAGCAGTTTTTTGACTGCCTTAGGTTTACTTGGTTAATATTGAATAAGTGGCTTAAAAGCCACTTGAGGTATGTCTCACCAGCAGTGAAACGCCGCTGGTGATGATCGAGTAGCGACACCACTGTTGATGTTGCCACTGTAAAACACAATGGGTGAAAAATTACCCATGGATAGCGCAAGTGATGGTGGATGTAGTGACGATGAGCAACTTGGAGGCGATGATTCACCAGTGTGGACAGTTAAGAGAGCTGACAATTATAGTCTAAGCAAGGTGCTTTGCGTGAGTGATGTGGAACATTACCTGAAGGGTCAGAAGCATTGGATTGACATGGTGAGTTGCGAATGTTATCCGATAGTCGGGTAAACATAGACACACGAGGGAGTGTGGGTGTCAATTTTTTAAAAATTGTGGAAACATGGGATGGTTACAAAAGCAAATAGATGCTTTAAAGAAGACAATGGGCGCGTATAGGACATGACCCATTGTTCTCGAAGATCGTCTACACGTGTATGGGACATGCGCCCATCATTCTTGAAGATTGTCTATACCAGACGTAACTGGCGCATGTAGTGCACGCACCAGTAAACCCCTTTTGACCATGGGGCGAGTGCATGATGACACATGGGGTGCGTGCACTACAGACACCAAATGATGACATGCAGGGTGCATGCATTACAGGTACCAGACACCTTCCCATCCCTTTTTTAATTTTTTAATATTTTTGAAACCTTAAATTTTCAATTTAATTAATTTAATAGAGATTAAATTAATTTATACTCCTAATAAAATTGAAAAGTGTTTTACTAATTTTGAAAATTATTCTCAAAAGGAATTTTTATTAGGAAAAATTTTGGAATTTAATTTAATTTTTCAGGAGTTGAATTATTAAATTAAATTTGTTATCAAATTAATAATTAGAATTAAGAAATGTTTTAAATAATTTCTTTCATAATTAGATTATGTTTGAAATTATAAATATAATGAGATTATTTTATTTTTATGAGATAATTTTTTTTTTAAATTTTAAATCCCTCAATAAAATATTAAGTACACGCTAAAAACGTGATAGTTGCCTTCTATTGTTTGAGAATAAAACTAGAATTCTATTTATTGCTTGGCTTGCTGAGTAAACTCTAGGTTACTTTAACTCGGATATGTTTTATCTGAAATTGGTGGTCCTACTTAACTAAATTTGTATGATTTGGATGAATAAACTCATGATCATATAGGTTTAGAGATAGGGTTAAGAATATATTTGATATATTTTAGCAAAAGTTATCACTTAACGATTCCAGAAGTCGCATGAGATGTGATTGAAAAATAATTTTCTACTTAATTTAATTTTAGTTGATTTGTTGAGCAAACTAAAGATCAATTAATTTTAAATAGGATCCTAGCCCATTAGGAAATTATTTGATAATTTTTTGATATAATATTGGGGCTATTATTTTGAATAAAATAGTTGGAGTAATCAAATAATTTTAAAGTCCTTATTTTATTTATTTTGGATATAAACTAATATTTGCTCCTATTATGTTTTTTTTATTATTGAATTTGAAGATGAGTATCAACCTGACATTGATTAGCATCATAGATGCTAATAAGCTGACAAGATCTAACTTTTTGAATTGTTTATGAAACTTACGAATAGTTCCTAGGCAGGAAAAGAAGTTATATATTCTTGATACTCCTGCTCCATCAGAACCTTGTTCAGATGTGACTGATGAAGATTGGGAGAAATATCAATGTTATGTTGATGATGTTGAGCAAGCTACATATGTGATATTAGCTATCACGTCTCCTAAACTTCAGAAGCAGCATGAGAACATGGATGCACCTATTATGATATTGCATCTTATGGAGTCATTTGGTGCAGAAAGTAGGGTGGAGAGATATCAAATCTCTAAGGCACTGTTTCATTATAAGATGACAGAAGGATCTTCAATTAATGTGCATGTGTTGAAGATGATTAGGTGTATTGAAAAATTAGCCCAATTAGGTTTTGTCATGGACTACGAGTTAAGTGTTGATCTGGTGTTGCAATCTCTAAGTTCAAGCTTTTCAAAGTTTGTTATGAACCTCAACATGAACCAAAAGGATATGACATTGCCTAAATTGTTGAACATACTCAAGACTACGGAAGGGTGTCTTAAGAAGAAACTCAGTTTTGTACTTATTATCGATTCTTCTAAAAGCAAGAAAAGGACTTTAAGAAGAATAAGAACAAGAAACAGAAGGCTTCTACTAATGTAGTAAAGGCCGAAGGAGGTGTCAAGAAGAATAGAAATGACAAGGGCGCATGTTTTCATTACGAAGTCAAAAGACAATGGAAGAGGAACTACCCATCTTATCTTGCTTGCCTGAACGATAGGAAGCTTAAGGAAGTTGTCTCTTTAAGTGTGTTTATGATTGAAATCAAACTTTCTACTTCTGTTTCACATTCTTAAGTAATAGATACTGGTTGTGGTTCTCACATATGTAATAACATACAAATGTTAATAAAGAGTAGATCATAGAAGAAAGGTGAAGTGGCTCTAAGAGTTAGCAATGGAGCAAGAATTGTTGCATTAGTTGTAGGAACTTGTAGTTTAACTTTGCCTTCGGGCCTTATATTAGAACTTAATAATTGTTATTATGTTCTTGTTATTACACGAAACGTCCTTTCTATTTCTTATTTGGATTTGAATGGATTTGTCTTTGTAATTAAGGATAATAGTTTTTATTTTTATAAAGATGATGTTTATTATGGATCTGGATTACTTACAAGTGTTTTTTATGAGTCAGATCTTGAAAGGGCAATTCTTAACATAAATAGGAAGAAAAGAAAACTAAGTAACCAAACTCCATCTTATTTATGGCATTGTAGGTTGGTTCATATCAATGAAACTATAATCACAAAATTACATAAAGAATGATATTTGATCTTTTTTATTATGAATCATATAAATCTTGTAAATCTTGTTTATTAGAAAAGATGACCAAACTGCCCTTTAAAGGAAAGGGACCACGTGCTCGTGAGTTACTAGAATTAATACATTCAGATGTATGTAGGCCTATATCCACAAATGCTCGAGGTGAATTCTCGTATTTAATTACGTTTACACATGACCATTCTAGATATGGTTATGTGTATTTGATGAAACAAAATTATGAATCATTTAAAAAGTTTGAAGAATTTAGACTACAGGTTGAGAAACAAATTGGCAAAACTATTAAGACATACAGATCAGATCAAGCTGGTGAATATTTAGACCACGAGTTTCTTGGTTACTTAAAAGAGAATGGGATTCTCTCGCAATGGGCTCCTCTTACAACTCCACAACATAATGGAGTTTCTGAGAGGAGAAATCATACACTATTAGATATTGTACATTCCATGATAAGTCATGCAGTCCTTCCTATGTCCTTTTGGGGATACTTAATTGAAACTGCAATATATCTTATAAATAGAGTTCCACCTAAATTGGTTGATAAGACAACATATGAGATATGGATTGGTAGAAAACCTAGATTATCACACTTAAAGATTTTGGGGATGTGAAGCTTATATGAAGCGTGCTATATCTGATAAGCTTCAAGCTAAATTAGACAAATGAAAATTCATGGGGTATCTGGAAGAGGGTTTCAGTTATCAATTTTATCATACTATTGAGCAAAAGGTGTTTATCTTAAAACATGCTACATTCTTTAAAAGAGAATTTATTCTCAAAGAAAGTAGTAGGAGTGAGATTGAACTTAAAGAAGTTCAAGTGCCACAAATTCACGTCGAAATGGAACAAGAACCTTAATTTGATACATACAATGTACAACTCAGAGTTCAAGAGACACATAGCCCTCAAAGAACTAGTAGAATACATCATCCTCCCATTAAATTATATCTATATATTAAGCAGGGAAAGGATAATGTATCGTTCATATATGATGTGCCTACTAATTTTAAAAAAAGTGATGTCTAACATTGATTCTTTTAAATGGAAAGAAACTATAAGATCTGAAATAAAATCCATGTACACTAAACTAGTATGGAATTTGGTTTATGCACCTGCTGGTACTGTACCTATTGAACGCAAGTGGGTTTTTAAGAGAAAAACTAACATGGATGATAATGTACATACGTACAAAGCAAAGTTAGTGGCTAAAGGTTACAAACAAAAACAAGGGGTTGATTTTGATGAAACCTTTTTGCCATTAGCTATGTTAAAATCGATCAGGATCTTGTTAGCTATAGCAACATATCATAGTTATGAAATTTGACAGATGGATGTCAAAAATGCATTTCTCAATGGGAATTTGCAGGAGGATGTGTGTATGACACAGCCTAAAGGTTTTGAATCCAAGAAATTTCCTGATCAAGTATACAAGTTGCAAAGGTCCATTTATGGACTTAAGCAAACATCACGGAGTTGGAACATTCATTTTGATGAGACAAACAAAGAGTTTGGTTTATCAAAATGTGGATGAACCATGTGTGTCTATAAAAAGGTTATTAGGAGTGCAATCCTTTTCTTGGTACTACATGTGGATGACATATTACTAATTAGAAACGACATACCCATGCTACAGTTTGTAAAGATTTGGTTGTCTAAGAACTTCTCTATGAAGGACATGGGAGAAGCAGCCTATATTTTGGAAATAAAGATCTATAGAGATAGATCAAAGAGGTTGCTTAGACTGTCCCAATCTATGTACATAGATAAAGTGCTAAAGAGGTTTAACATGGAGAATTCCAAGAAGGGATTCTTACCCATATTGCATAGGATTTCTCTCTTATAGAGTATGTGTCCAAAGACACAAGAAGAGAGAGACAAATGGATTATATTCCATATTCTTCAACAATTAGATCAATCATTTATATGATGTTATGTGTTAGACTAGATGTTTGCTATGCTTTGAGCATATCAGATAGGTTTCAATCTAATCTTGGTGAAGGTCACTGGAAAGCAGTGAAAAATATCAGTAAGTACTTGAGAAGAACTAAAGATGTTTTCATGTTATATAGACGAAATGAACTCAGAACTCAATGATATTCAGATGCTAGTTTCTAGTCAGATCCTGATAATAGTAGATCACATTCAAGGTATATCTTCATTCTAAATGATGGCATGGTAAATTGGAAGAGTTCCAAAGAACCAACCATTGCAAATTTAACAATCGAAGTAGAGCACATTTCAGTGCTAGAGGCAACAAAGGAAGCAGTTTCGATCAAAAAGTTCATCACCAAACTTAGAGTGGTTCCTAGCATTGTCGAGCTTATAGTACTGTATTGTGATAACAACGGTGCTAATACGCTAGCAAAGAATCCGAGGTCTCATCAATGATCCAAACATCTATTAGAGAAGTGCTTTAAAGGAAATAACCTTTAGCATTTATTATACAAATCATTTGATAATTAATAAAGGTATTTTTCGTTATTTCAATGTTCATACATTTATAGATTTGATGTTGATGTTAAATTGATTTAATGAAGTCCTAGATATAAATCATAGCATGGAGGAAATTATGTTGAGATCATGATAATAAGATTCCTATAATGTGTAATTATGTTAGTATCTAAACTTTCCCTAGTTTGTAGGATTAATGAGATGAGATATCATTAATTTAGATAGACTAGCACATGTTATACTCCTTGATTGGATCAAGCACTAGATCTCATATGCTGTAGACATAGGATATTTAGAGTTAACATGTGGATGCTTACTAAAGGTACTAAGTACATTGGATTGACCTACTATGAGATAATCATATGGATATTCTATTCCAGTGTCAATGATAGTCTCATCATAACAATAGTGCAAGTATCCTTTGACTTGATGTGCTTAGGGATATCTCGGGTACTGATCTCATGCTTTGACTCCATTCATCGTTGCCTTTCAATGGTTACTCATAGGGTGGTGATTGGGTACAACTTGAGGTATTCGGAGGTAATTGAGTAGCCAATAAAGGATTCAACACTCCTGATAGAAGGAGATGATACCCACGACCTCTTATTAGGGTCATTACTTGGGAGTATCTAGCCAGAGTAGATATGTTTCATAAAGAGAGTCTTCAATGATACATAGAGTAAAGAGATCCTCAAGACAAGATCTAATATCACTTGGACTAAATGTGACGTAGTCAGTCTAATGGGAGTTGACACTTTGACCGTACTCTGAACTAAGTGAGATATAGATGGTAAAAGGACGAATTGCATGGAAACACTATGTATGGAAGGATTTGTAGCCAAACCACTAACTTTCCGTTCAATTGGTGGTCAAGATGTATTGCTAGATACCGCTCTTGACTTACTTAAATTAAGTGTTAATTTAAATGGCCAACATAAATGGGAACCTAATAGGTCACAGACATAGGAGATTCAAAGGATGAGTAAAATGGTTTTAAATGGTGATTTAAGATATGAGAGAGTCTTTCGAGATTGTATCGTGATGTGATTGTGGTAGAAAACGTTGCATGGAATGGATTAGAAACAAGTGTTGTTGGCTGCCAATTTGGCCATTAACTTCCCAAACTTCCATTAGGGCATGCTATTCATGGTCATTAACTTCCCATAACTTCCATTAATGCATGCTATTCATGACCATTATCATCCCATAACTCTCCATTAGTGATGAAGGTTATGGAAGGCCAAATGGGGTAGAAAATAGAGATGATTTTCGAACATCTTATATAAGACATAAGTGAAAGAAAGGTTCTTTCTTACATACACACTCTTTTTCTCTCTAACTCTCACAAGGGTTCTTGTCTTTGCTAGCCTAAAGAAAGAATTCTAGTCATTTCCTATTGAGGTTTCATCCTTCTATCTTTATATGGATTTTCATTAGATAGCCTACAGTGATCATTATAGTTTATGACAACCCAATACGAAGAAGATTAAAGAACGAAGGAGATCGTCAAAAAGATATGTAAACATATTACATTTCATGTTTTTGTTTTCTATATCTATATGCACAAGTAGATCTAGTTTTTGAGGTTCCGTTTTATTTTGCTGTGCATGTTTGATATATATTATGTATGAGATGCATGATTGGAATCTAACAGTGGTATCAGAGCCATCTTTTGCCTTATTAGATGTAGAATACATGACATGTTAAAATTGTTTTCAGGGTTGTGACAGCTTAAGGTCCTATAATATTTTGTTCAAATTTAATTATAGAAAATTTGTTTTCATGATTTTCTTTCACCAATCTGATCATAAGATGTAGTTGAATGATTTGTTATGAGTAAAGATATTTTTAATGTGATTAAAATATTTAATTTTGAATATACAAGAACATGCATGAAATTTGTCTTTCTGCTAGGCATGTGATGTCTATTGGATGGGATGTGTTTATGAATTTGTAATTTTTGTGGAATAATTAAAAATGTTTTAATAATTTTATCAATCAAATTTCCAGATCTGGACAATTTTCCAAAAATTGCAGGACCTATTTTGTTTGATGTTTTTGTATGTTTATATTTTGGTTCCAAAACTTTAAAAATATTTTTATTTGATAAAAATATGTTAATTTGATGTTTGATGCATAACTAAATGATTTTTCTTGACATTTGATTTCCAAAAAAATTTTAAAAGTCATATTTATTTTTTTTGGTGTCTTATTAATGTTTCGGTGATCATAATAATTTTGAGTGATTCTTAAATTATTTTGATTATATGAACTGACCTAGAGATGCTTGGAATGATGATTTGATGTTCTACAAATGTTGGGAAATTATAAAAATTAATTTTGAATTAATTATAGTAGCGTAATAAAGTTTCTAGTAAGACTAGAAAATTTTGCATGTGTGACAAATTTGAAGTTGTTTAATTTTGGACATCATATAATTATTTTAAGGTAAATTAATTATGAATTGATTTCTGGAATTAGGCATTCATGTTAATTAGATTAATATTAATTGCAAATGAAATAACATACAATAGTAACTTTAGCCAAGTTAGTAAAAGGAAGATAGTAAATCTAAGTGTTGGATTGGGCTTAGATCGAAGTGTTGGATTGGGCCTTTCATATGAAGATCCATAAGATGTCATAACCAAAATGATGTGTTTACATATATGCATTAGAGACTGCATCGTTTGGAGAATGTGTGGGCTTGCATGATGGATGGTTATGGGCTTAGGGCAATTTGATTGGGTAGCCTATATCATGCCATATAGTTATAGTAACTATATATATAACCATCTAAGTTAGATGAGATCTTAGTCAAACTCCTTACTTAGAATATTAAAACTAACACCTTCTTTTATATGGTGAGAACCAGAGTCCTTTTAAAGTTAGGGTTGTTGGGGAAACCCAAGTCTGCTTTACACGGATATGTTCAAACCATGGAAATAGGATTTTCGGATTAATAGGTCGGTTTTAACTAAGCATTGTCTTGATGGGCAAACCCAAGATCAACATGGACAGAGGCAAAGTTAGGTAGTGTACATTAGATATACACATGTTAAGAGTTGATACCTCAATGAGTGTGCACACATCAATAGTTGATAGCACTAGATTTTGTAGTTGCATTTAAGATGCAATTGGTATGATCGATACCTATTGGTTGAACTAAGGTGGCTTGTTAGTTAAGCCCAAGGTTATTCTTAGGGATATTGGATATTGACCTACTAAGAGAATTTCTCTACGAGTTATCTCGGATTTATGTTGAGGGTTATGAATTCATGAAAATAATAGGATCCATAATGCGTGTTATTAAAGTCCTTATAGACATGCATTAAGTACATTCTAATTTTTATCTCTTTAACGAAAGGTTGCTATTACTCGAGTCAACACCATGAATACTAGTATGAATCTAAGATCATTGATGGAAGCTAACAAGTTGACTAAACCAAACTTCCTTGACTGGCTCGAAAACTTGAAAATAGCTCTCAAGTCTAAGAATCTTGGTTATATCTTAGAAGAAACACTTCTTGATTCCCTTACTGTTGATGCCTTTGATGATGATCGGAGGGCATATAGGAAGCTTCTTGATGATAGCTAGATCTGTATTATACTAGCCACTATGTAATCAGAGATGTAAAAGCAACACAAGGCTATGGATGCTCATGCCATAATATATCATCTTAAAGAGCTCTTTGATGAGCAATCAAGGTATGAAAGGTTTGAGACTTTGCAATTGCTCTTATACTCCAAAATGGTTAAGGAGACATCTCCAATGTAGTACGCACTAACGATGAATGGCTACATCGACCAGTTGGCTTATTTGGATTTTGTTTTAGATCATGAATTAAGTATTGATTTAATTCTGACCAGTTTAACCGATAGTTACTCACAATTTATACTTAAATATTAGATGAACAATATATTCGACACAATTCCAAACTGGTCAACATGCTTAAGGCAGTTGAGCTATTTGTCTGCAAGGACAAGGTTGTGATGCTAGTGGACTCTTTTGGTTTGAAGAAAAAGATCCAAAAGAAGAAGAAGTCTACAGGGCCTAAGGGAGGTGTCAAGAAAGCAAAAAAGACTGCCCTAAAGGGAACGTTCTTCCACTATGGCAAGGATGGCCATTGGAAGAGAAACGGTAAGCCTATCTGGAGTCCTTGAAGTAAAATAAGACATTTGATGACTTTTAGGCCTAATATATAATGATGTACATGGTTTGATGTCCATACAAGCCAAAGGTGGTTTCGTATACTTCATTACCTTTATCGATAATCATTCTCGATATAGGTATGTGTATCTTATGAGATACAAGTCTAAAGCCTTCGAAAGTTTCATAGAATTTAAAAATGAATTTGAGAAGCAACTTAAGAGAAGTGTTAAATCACTTCGATCAGATCGAGGTGGCTTGGATTATCTCAGGGATAATAGAATATTCTCCCAGTGGACTCCACCTTACACGCCACAACATAATGGTGTGACTGAGAGGAGAAATCAAACCTTGTTAGACATAATGAGATCTGTGATAGGTTTAATGGATATACTAAAATCCTTTTAGGGGTATGCACTCGAAACTTCTATTTATGTATTAAACAGAGTCTCATCCAAGTCAGTTAATGTTGCTCCATATGAGATATGGACTAACAAGAAACCCCATCTTTCTCAGATGAAATTTTAGGGTTGTCTTAATTATGTGAAGCGGATTTAGTCAGATAAGCTTAAAGTTAAATCTGGCAAGTTTATGTTTGTACGATATCCTAAGGAAACTATAAGATATCAGTTCTACCATATTTTGGAATAAAAGGTGTTTAATTCAAAATATTCTATCTTTCTAACGAAAGAATTTCTTTTAAGAGAACTCTGTGGGAGCAAAATTAAACTTGTGAAAGTTCAAGATGCTCAAACAAATGTAAATCAACTACCTGAACTTGAGACTATTGTTTATGAAGATGAAACATTAGTTCAACCTTCTGACACACAAGAAGTCCATAGGTCAGGTAGGATATGATATGTTCCTAAGAGATACAGATTTCTCATAATTGAACTTAACGATGTATTGCTCATAGAAGATGATGAGCCTACTACCTATGAAGAGGTTCTAAAGAGTTCAAAATCTAACAAATGGCTTCAAGCTATGTAATCCGAAATAGATTCCATATATGAAAACCAAGTGTGGACTTTGGTTGACACACCTGAAGGGATTAAACCAATAGGTTTCAAAGGGTTTTTCAAGAATAAAACTGACATAGAAGGTAATATAGTTACTCATAAAGCTAGGCTTATAGATAAAGGTTATTATCAGAGGCAAGGTATTGTCTATGATGAAATGTTTCGCCCAGTAGCTATGCTTAAATCCATTAGGATACTCTTAGCCATTGCTGCTCATTTTATGAATAATGAGATATAGAGAATGGATGTGAAGACAAATTTCCTTAATGGAAACCTAACCAGGGATGTGTATATGACACAACTTGATGGTTTCATATCCATTAATGGAGAAAATGTATGCAAGCTTCATAAATCCATTTATGGATTAAAGCAATCATCCAAGAGTTGGAATATCTAATTTGATGAGACAATCAAAGAGTTTGGTTTGTCATAAAATCTGGATGAGTTGTGCGTGTATAAGAATGTTAGTGGGAGTGCAATCGTGTTCATTATACTGTATGTAGATTACATATTGCTAATAAGAAATGATGTTTTATATTTAAAATCATCCAAAATTTGGTTAGCTAAGAACTTCTCTATAAAAGACCTTGGAGAAGCAACTTATATTTTGGGGATAAAGATCTATAAAGATAGATCTAAGAGGTTTTTTAGTCTTTCTAAGTTTACATACATAGACAAGATGTTAAAGAGGTTTAGCATAGAGTAGTCCAAGAGAAGTTATCTTCCTATGGTACATAGGATTACAATATCAAAATCTATGTGTCTAAAGACACAAGATGAGAGGACTGTCATGAGTTTGATTCCTTATTTTTTGGCTATAAGATCAATCATGTACACTATGTTATGTACTAGACCTAATGTACTATATGCTCTAAGTGTTACAAGCAGATACCGGTCGGACCCTGGTGAGGGTCATTAGGTGGCTATCAAGAATATCCTTAAGTACTTATGAAAAAATAAAGATGTATTCCTGGTATATGGAGAAGGTGATCTTGTGGTAAGCGAGTATACTGATGCTAACTTCCAATCCGATAGGGATGAATCCAAATCCCAGTCTAGATATGTATTCACACTGAATGGTGATGCATTCAGTTGAAAAAGTTCCAAATAAGAGACCACTACTGAGTCAATGATAGAGACGGAGTACATTGCAGCTTCAAAAGCAACAAAGGAAGTAGTTTAGATCAAGAAGTTCATCATGGAACTTGGTATGGTTCCAAGCATTGCTAACCCAGTACAGTTGTATTGTGACAACAACGGGGATATAGCATAAGGGAAGGAACTGAGGTCTCATCAGAAGTTTAAACATGTACTCAAGCGCTACCATTTAACTAGAGAAATCATTAGTAAAAATGATGTCAACATAGAGAGAGCTCCCACTAATCAAAATATAGTTGATCCGTTAACTAAGCCTATTTCCAAAAGAGTTTTGTGTCATATGTACTTGCCTATGGTATTAGATATCAAGGTGATTGGCTTTAGTGTAAGTAGGAGTTTATTAGAGAAGTGTTCTAAAAGCAATCACCTTTAGCCCTTATTGTACAAATCATTTTATGATTAATAAAGGCATTTTTTCATAATTCAATGTTCATACATTTATAAATTTCATATTGATCTTAATTTGATTTAATCAAGTCCTTGATACAAAATATAGCATAGAGGAAATCATAATGAGATCATGATTATGAGACTCCTATCATGTCTAAATATATTAGTATCTAAACTTTTCCTAGTCATAGGATTAATGAGATGGGATATCATTAATCCAGATAGATTAGCACATGTTATACTCCTTGATTAG
>JAOQMP010086914.1:0-17062 GCA_027563575.1 Erythroxylum pedicellare
ATAGCTAAAATACATATGTGTGTTTAGTGGAAACATTACAGCTATCATACTCCAGAAATTCTTCTTTCACTTTTTCTAGATTTTTAACTCCTACCTTTTACAACTAACATCTTATACATAAATCATTTTTTCTACTTCCTTTTCAGCCTCAATCATTCACAAACATATCCAAAATCTCAGATTAAAACCCAAACATCAAAATAAATCACCATTCATGCATTTCATCATTTTTTTGCATTTTCGTTTTTGCTCCAATTATCAACACCATTTCAATCCAGTTCAAACATTATCAAGATGCCATTTACAAAACCATAAAGCTTAAACTCAACTTACTTGAGTTAGCTAAATTCCCAGCAGTGAGAGTGGTTTTAGTGGATGAACAAATTCTAGAATAAACAGTAACAAACACTCTCTGTATGGACTAAAATTCTTACTTTGATGTAAGAATCAATAACTAAGTTCTCAAACATAATCACAAGTTGTTCGGTGTGTATGACAAAGGAAGAAAATTTAAATGTTTTCGGTGATGAACAAAACCAAATGAAGAGTAAACTCTAGCTGCAAAATTTTTCTTCCTAAATACATAACTATGTGTATTTCTATTTCACTGCCATATGTCACCAATGCATGTAGGCCATTTGTCACTAAATCATTAGTCCATATGTCACACTATCATTAGTCCATATTTCAATATTTTTCCTAGTCCAAAAATACTCCAAATTTTCAAAATACCTGAAATATTACCAAAATTGTCAAATCACATTTAATACACTCCAATTTAATTTTTTAGACAATAAAATTCACAATTCCCATTAAAAATTAGTTGTACCTGAAAATGTCAATGAATGCATGTACAATCATATTAATGTGCAAAAATCAATAGTATCATGTATGTGTATGCCACATTATGCATAAGTATGAATTATGCTTCTTAATTTCTCATTAACCTCTTATAAACACTATTTTAACCTTATCATAGGTAATAGGTCGTTACAACTCTCCCCTCTTAAAAGAAATTTCATCCTTGAAATTCTTACCTTATGGTTCGAATAGGCGGGGATATTGTTTCCTCATATGATCCTCTGTTTCCCAAGTTGCTTCCTCTGTCGAGTGATTTCTCCAAAGGACTTGCACCAATGTAATCACTCTGCTTCTTAGTTGCTTTGTCTTATAACTCACTATCTTTATCGGCTCCTCAACATAACTTAAATTGGTATTAACCTTAATGTCTTGAGCCGGCAACACATGTGTTGGATCAGATCTATATCTTCTTAATATACTGAAACACATTATGCAATTGAGACATTTCATTAGGCAAAGCTAACTTGTATGTCAAAGGTCCTATCCTCTCAAGGATCTCATAAGGACCAATATACCTAGGGCTCAACTTGCCCTTTTTGCCAAGCCTTAGCACACCTCGCTAAGGCAACACTCTCAGAAACACTCTATCTCCCACATTGTATTTTATATCTCTTCTATGTTGATCCACATAGCTTTTTTTGTCTATCTAAAGCTGCTTTAATTCGGCTTCTAATCAGTTTCACCTTATCCACAGTGTCTTATATTAGTTCTGGACCTTCAATCATTCTCAAACCCTCTTCATCCCAATACAGAGGTGATCAATACTTCCTGCCATACAATGCCTCATACGGTGCCATCCCGATACTACTATGATAATAATTATTATAAGCAAATTCAATCAATGCTATATACTGATCCCATGCTCTTTGAAACTCCAATACACATGCTCTAAGCATATCCTCAATAGTCTGGATTGTTCTCACTCTGTCCATCTGTTTGAGAATGAAATGTTGTACTGAAGTTCAACTTTGTACCCATAGCTAGCTGCAAACTCTTCCAGAATCTCGAACCAGATCCTATCCGATACAATGGACACCAGAACCCCGTGCAATCAAACCACCTCATTTACATACCTCTGGGCCAATTGGTCTAGAGAGTTATTCTCTCTCACTAGTAAGAAATGGGCCAACTTAGTTAATCGTTCAACCATAACTCATATTGCATCATTTTGCCTCGAAGTCTTAAGCAATCCCATTATAAATCTATAGTGATTCGTTCCCATTTCTAATTCGGAATAAGTAATGAATGTAACTTTCCAACTGGAGCTTGATGCTCAGCCTTAACCTGTTGGCATGTTATACATTTAGAAACAAATTCCGCCACTTGCTTGTTCATTCCAGGCCACCAGAAATGTTGTTTTAGTGTGTTATTGTTAATGTTTTTATTTTCTATCTTTTTGTGAGTTAATTTTCTTTGTTCTTGAGGTTTGAATATATACTTAATAGAAATTAATCTTGTTTTATGTCAAGGTGTATTTTGAAACTAAATAGAAAGAATTATGAGGATTTTAGGATAAAAATAGCTGAACCAGGAGTTGACCCTAATTAGACATGGCCTCATACAACAACCAAAAGCTTAAAACGCAGCAGGTTGGAAGTACAAAGCAAATGAAGCAAGAAAACAATGCAGCACACGGAGACCAAAACGCAACGCAGCACATGATGAGAATAAAAAATGACTCAGCCTAAAAATGCAAACGTTTAGGGAAGGAGGGTTTAAAGTGACATGAATAGTAAGGTGGCGTGGACAATAAACCCACAAGTTTTATTCGTCAAATCAGGCAACAGTGAAGGGGCGACTGAGTGTGGAAGAAGAGAGTCTATGAAAGAGTGGTGAGGATGAATAGTAACATGGTCCATCAAGGTTCAATTGTCCCATCAATGAATAGTGAACAAGGAGAGGAGAAGAGTGGGCTTACGACAAAGAAAAGAAGGACAGCGTGAAAAGAAGAGAAGAACGCCCGCGACAGTACTAACACCAATGATTGTCCCAACGCCCACTTTAGTCCCAAATAGTTAGGAAAATTTGTGATGTTAGGTAACTAAACTTTTAGTTCTTGGTTGACAGAATCCTAGTTATTGAACTATGAATGTTGTGAGATTTTTTTTCTATATTTCAATCGATTTATTAGTTTAAATATTAATGATTTTTTTGGTTTATTTTTTAATTTTCGAATTTTACATCTAGGTGCGCAACTAGTTTGTGATTTTATTTAATCAATTGCTAGATTAAATAGATTGACGTTTAATTCTTTTAATCAAAAGTAGCGACTAAGATTTTCTCTACGTTAGGAACATGATTCTAGGAAAAATAATTGTCTAGGCTAAACATACATCGTATGTATGTTGTCTAGTTTGTCGATTTTCTTGATTCGTAAAGCTATTAATTAATTAAATCTGAGATCATATCCAAGTTATTGATTAATAAGGGTTAATTCAAATAAATGTTTTGGTTAACTAAACATAAGAAAAAATAGGTAAAGAATTTTACCACGATGAATGCTTGACTAATAAATTGGTTATTTTTAGTGTCGATGATCAATGTAAGTTGAATAATGAATGAGACCGGAAACCAAGATTTGTTTCTATTGATTATTAAATTCTCATTATTTTGTTATTAGTTATTTTTCAATTTCGTATTCCAATTAAATTCTATTTAGTTCACAAGTTAACAACCCGCTTTTTATTGCGTAACTACTAACGTCTAAATTTCTCGTGGGAACGATCCCTACTTTTCACTACTACATTAATTTGTGTTGCAGGAAGTTGGTTTGCTTTTATATTTGGTTGCAGGTGACATCATTAACTAAATTTTGGTAGTACCAAGATGCATAGCATAAGTGGCCATATGAGCTTCCTATAAGATTTCCTTTCCCAGATCATCCATATTAGGCACACATAATCTTTGTTTTTAACCATAATGTTTCATCCCTCAATTCAAATTCAGAATCTGTATTCATCTTAACTTTCTCAATCAGTTTCGCCATATCAGGGTCCTTGTTCTGAACCCTTCTTATCATGTAACATTGGCCTCAGTTTCAATGTGGCTATTAATGCCTCATTATGCTCAAAATTCAACTCCACATTCAAAGATCTTAATTTAATCAAGTTTCGTAACGTTGTTAAATGAATCTGAGCTACACTAGTATTCGACTTTCTGCTCAAAGCATCAGCCACCATATTGGCTTTTCCCAGATGATACTCAATCACGTAGTCATAATCTTTTAATAATTCTATCCATCTCCTCTGTCTCATGTTCAACTCTTTCTGGCTCATCATATATCTCAAACTCTTATGATTAGTGTAAATTTGGAATGTCTCTCCATATAAGTATTGTCTCCATATCTTTAGAGTAAAGACAACTGCAGCAAGCTCTAAATCATGCACTGAATAGTTAATCTTATGAGACCTTAGTTGTCTCAATGCATAGGCAATCACCTTGTCATTCTGCATCAATACACATCCCAATCCTTGATGCGAAGCATCACTATATACCACATATCCACCAGTTCCTGATAGTATAGCTAACACCGGTGCCATAGTCAACCGATGCTTCAGCTCCTCAAACCTCTTCTGATAGTCATCACTCCATCTGAATGCTACATTCTTCCTCAAAAGTTTTGTCAGAGAGGTTAAAATCAATGATAACCCCTCGATAAAGCTCCAGTAATATCTACCTATTCTTAGGAAGCTTTGGATTTCTGATACATTCCTCGGTGCTTCCTAATTCATCATTACCTCTATCTTCATTGGATCCACTTGTATGCCTTGTCTAGATATTATATGACCCAAAAATACTACCTGATTAACCCAAAATTTACACTTACTGAATTTTCCATACAATTGTTTTTCTCTCATAATCCGTAAAATCACTCTCAAATGCTTATCATATTCTTCTCTACTCTTTGAATACACAAGTATGTCATTAATGAACACAATTACAAATCTATCTAGGTAGGGATGAAACAACTTATTCGTCAACGCCATAAATGTAGCTGGGATATTAGTTAACCCGAACGACATTACTAAAAACTCGAAATGCCCATACCTGCTCCTGAATGCACTCTTCGATACATCAACCTCTTCTATCTTCAATTGATAGTACCCAGATCTCAAATCTAACTTAGTAAACACTTGAGCTCCTTGTAATTGATCAAACAAGTCATCAATTCTAGGCAACGAGTACTTATTCTTTACTATTACCATATTCAGCTACCTATAATCGATGCATAGTCTCAAAGTACCATATTTCTTGTTTAAAAATAATACTGGAGCTCCCTAAGATGAAACACTAGGTCTAATAAAACCTTTTTCTAGCAACTCCTGTAGTTGAGCCTTCAACTATTTTAGCTCCATAAGTGTCATCCTATATGAAGGAATGGATATAGGAGCCGCACCTAGAACTAGATCAATTGTGAACTATGTTTCTCGATCTAGAGGTAAACTAGACAACTCAGTGGGAAATACATCTAAGAATTCCCTAACAACAAGAATGTCTTGTACATTATGCTCAGCTCGTGTATCAATAACGTGGGCCAAATAAGCATCACATCCACCTTGTATTAACCTTAAGGTACTTATAAATGAGATTAGCCTGACTGGCACTGCTTGACTAATACCTCTGAAAATTGCTCTCGGCTAATTAGGAGATTCTAATACCACCTCCTTACTGTAGCAAGTCATGATAGCCCTATGAGAAATAAGCCAATCTATGCCTAGAATGACATCTATCTTCCTTAACCGTAATATAATTAAGTCTGCTTCCAATTCTGCCTGATCAATTCTAATCAAACACCTTTTGCAGTCTTCTCCAATTACTGTAGTACTACCTATCGATGTACTCACCTCTAAACCATTTTTCAATTGCTCCCTATCATAATGTAACTTAAATGCCAGATGCGGTGCGATAAAATGATGCGTAGATCCAGGATCTAGCAATGCGTATGCTTTATAATCAAAGATAAGCAACGCGTCTGTAACAACATTAGGAGAGTCTTGAGTCTCATACCTGGTCATAACGTATACTCAAGCCTTAGGCTGGGGTTTGTTGCTTCGAACCTCAATCCTGACAGAAGGACTTTTAGAACTCACTCTACCTCGACCTCGGCCTCTCTGTCTAACCCTTAATCCCCCTCTTATACCAGACTGAGCTCTAATTGTAGTAGGATAATCCTTAACCTGATTATCAAATGAGCCGCATCTAAGGTAAGCACTAGACAATCTCCAGTATTCACCACTGTGCTTTTTTCCACTGTGCTCACAGTTAGGTAACTGTCCTAACATTGTACCTCTTCTACCACCAGATTGTACAAAACTACCCCTCTGTCTGAACCCTGACTGTCTTGATCCAACCAGTGGTCGAAATGGTCTATTATGATGCTTACTGAACTTCTTGCCAGAACTACTCTGAACTTCATTGGGCCTCTTCATCTTAGACTCTTGTCTATGTTCTCCCTGATCATCTCTCAACAATTGTTCTATTCGGATCGAGGTTGATTTGAGCTCAGGAAAATTGCTCAGGTTGGTGATTGCTAGCCTTGTTTGGATTTCCATATTTAATCCACCTTCAAATCTCCCATACTTGTCTTCCTCAGTAGGAATCAAGACAGTTGCATAACCCATCAGTTCATTAATTTTGATCTCATAATCTGCTACTGACATTCTGCCCTGTTTTAGATCCATAAACTCTTCCATTTTTTTATCCAAGTAAATCTTGGTCTTAAAGTTTTCTCTGAAGACCTTCAGAAAGTTTCCCCAATTCAGATCATAGGCCTGGTGGCACTGCTTGGAATAGTCTTCCACCATTGATAAGTTGGGCCTTGTAGTAAGGAAACTGCGTAGTCAAACCTCTCGTCCGACTCATATTCCATCTAATCAAATACTCCCTCAGTCCTCTCTAACCATCCCTCGACTTCTGCAGGGTCTGTACTTCTATAAAAGTCCATAGCCCCTGCTTTCATAGCCTATCGTACCTCCTTTTCCTTCTCTGAAGAATTCTTGGAGGCATTACCTTAGGTCGAGCTACAAAAGACTCTCTATTGGCTCTTGCCGATCCTAAGTCAGCTAAGTGTCCTTCCTGATTACCTACATTGGATGACCTATCATAAACAATAACTCCAATTACCATCCACATTTCTCACTATATTTCATGTTTAATATTCCTATATATCCCTATGGATGCCAACTATGCTCTTATACCAAAAATATAACATCCCACAACCATAGAGTACATACCAAAATACCCTATGGACATTCTAATACATAACCTATAATAATGGCATGTTAGAGCAAACGCATGTCCAACTTATCATGGCATCATCTAATATACATAAAGTCATCAAATTTTAAAACCAATTGCATTCCTCATTTCATTTCATAAAAACCATATTTACATTGCAATTTTTACAAGCCATTCGAATATATACAATGTCAAAACTAAGTATATTACATGAGGAATTTTACAAAAACTTCTATCTAACTCATCAGTCTCAGCTGACCGACCTTTGATCCATTGCTTCACAAAATACAAGAATCAATCTTCTTTTAGAGTCTACCTTTCTCTAATGTCTTCTCTCGGACCTGAAAAGTCAACGTTGTAATTTTGATAAGTTTTGCGAACACAGTGATATAACCATCCTCGATGGTTCAGCCAATTCATACCACATATCAAATCATATAAGCAGATAATTTCTCATCTTTTCATATCACAAATTGCACCATATAACATTTATTCCACATAGCCAATCTCATTCAATTACATTTCCACATTACAATTCTATCAGTCAATCATACTTATTACGTGTATACATAATGCATATGTGCCCCACTTTCAATTATTTCATTGTTATGACTGAGTGCCTAAACTGTCCCGTATCTATTGTGGATATCGGGCTCATTATTACTGTTCCTTATCCGTTATGGATATAGGTCTCATTGTACATATCGAGTCTTTGGCTCTATACTACATTCCGAAGCTTTAAGCTCATTTTCGGTGATTACTCGTGCCACAACTGTCTTTAACTGATCATGCATTTATGTATGAAATGCATAACATTCATATTCGATCAATTATAATTTCAATCATTTCCATTCTCAATCTCATTCTCATTCAATCACATTTTTAGTCCCATATACATATATCATCGGACCTTAGTCTGGCATTCAACAAATATGTTGAGTAACACATATTTCACCAAATTCACATTCAAGGAACACTTCAATATCAGATTCATCAATCAGAATTTTTGGACCTTCATATCCAGAATCAGTACAAACAATTCATTCCACATTCAGTATAGAATTTATAGCAAACAAATATTAAGTGAGACCGTCTAGGTTACTCAAAATACGCTCCAGATAGCTATTGCCTTAAAGTCCTGGCAAATTTTGAATGTTGTCGTTCAATATGCTCCTCTATAACACATAGTACATACACATATCACTATTTGCACAATTATGAATTCATTTATGCACATTCATGTATACTCTGAATACGTGCAATGCATGTTCATGACAATTCCGGATTCCTTATCATATTCTTGTCACAAAACTCATTCATAAATCAATACTCAATTAATCAATCCAAATTTATCTAAAAACATACTTTTGGGTCCACTTTGCTTGATTATTCTCATTAGGAAAGTGAAGTAATTTGATAATACTTTTTTCTATAAAATTGTTCTCCCATTTCTTAAGTTTCTAAGGAAACCAAGACCATACCATTTGATTCAATATTTCGAAAGTTATACTCAAAATACTTCGAACTATTCTTAACTCTAATAGTACTCTGTACTCAACTTTAAGCCAGATTTTGGAATTCTCAGAGACAGAACTGAAATTTAATTTCTTCCGACAATTTGTATCCATTTATTTCTAGTTTAATACAAGTTGAAAATAATTCCATTTGGAAATCCACAGATCAAAATATGGCCAAAATACCGAAGCATATTTAGTGAAGATACTCCATTTATCATATTCCAGTACACTTTATCATTTTCATCCTAAATTCATTAATCAATCTTTTCCAAAAATCATACTCCATTTATCATACTCCATTTATGAGTTTGTTGGTTCAAAAATCAAGTCATTTGGAGATTGGAAGAAGAAATTATGGCCAAAAGAGTGAAGGATGTTCAAAATTGTCAACAATCACTATTCCTTTACTGTGCATGATCGTGCACACGAATTGATCCTCTATTGTCACGATCGTGCTTTTGCACTACCCTTTTATTCAAACTTCATTTTGGCTCTTCTCAAAATAGACCTTCGGGTTAATCTTTCATGGTCATTTTGGCAAGGAATATGAAGGATTTAAGCAAAACATTCTTCTAAAAAATTGTTCATTTATATCTTAAGTTTCTAACGACACTAATTTCATGCAATTTTGTTCAGTATTCTACACGTTATACTAAAAAAACTACAAACTATTCCTAAACTACGACAGAATCCAAAAAGTCAACTTCAAGCTAAATTTTGAAACTCATAAAATTCAATTTCGATCTCTTTATGAAAAATATAGCCATATGTCTCTATTTTAATTTAAACTTAAAATCATCCCATTTGGATGTTTACAGATCAAGATATAGCTAAAATACAGATGTTTGTTCAGTGGAAACATTACGGCTATCATACTCTAGAAATTCTTCTTTCACTTTTTCAAGATTTTTAACTCCTAACTTTTACAACTAACACTTTTTATAAATAAATCATCTTTTTACTTCCATTTCATCCCCAATGATTCACAAACATATCCAAAATCCCATATTAAAAACAAACATCAAAACATATCACCATTCACGCATTTCACCATTTTTTTGCATTTTCATTTTTTCTCCAATTGTTTTAGTCCAATTCAAACATCATCAAGATGCCATTTATAAAACCATAAAGCTTAAAACTCAACTTACTTGAGTTAGCTAAATTCTCGGCAGTGAGAGTGGTTTCAGTGGATGAACAAATTCCATAATATACAGTAACAAACACTCTCTATATGGATTGAAATTCTTACTTTGATGTAAGAATCAATAACCAAGTTCTCAAACATAAATCACAAGTTGTTCAGTGTGTATGACAAAGGAAGAAAATTTTAGTTTTTTTTGTGATGAACAAAACCAAATGAAGAGTAAACTCTAGTTTTAGACTTTTCCTTCCTAAACACATAACTACGTGTATTGCTATTTCACTACCACATGTCACCAATGCATGTAGGCCATTTGTCACTAAATCATTAGTCCATATGTCACATTATGATTAGTCCATATTTCAATATTTTTTCTAGTCCAAAAATACTCCAAATTTCCAAAATACCTGAAATATTACCATAATTGCCAAATCACGTTTAATACATTCCAATTTAATTTTTAAGACAATAAAATCCACAATCTTCATTAAAAATCAAATTTAACCGGAAATGTCAATGAATGCATATACAATCATATTAATATGCAAAAATCAATATTCTTATGTATGTGTATGCCACATTATGCATAAGCATGAATTATGCTTCCTAATTTCTCGTTAAGCTCTTATAAACCCTATTTTAACCTTATCATAAGTAACAGGATGTTACACCTGCAATAAGGTAAATTGAAGATAGAGCAAGCAAGCAAGAGGAATGTTGGAGCTACCTAGAAAACTAAAGGGAAAAGTAAAAACAAACATAAAACCAATAAAGAGGAGAAAGAGAATAGATGGATGAAGAATCTTTAGGTTTTTCTTCTTCCAAATTTATTAAATTTATAAAATAAGTATCTAGAAAATAATTGAACACGTGTCAAAACTTTTAATATGATGTGGTGTGTCATGTCAGCGATATTAACAGAGAACTTAACTTCGAGCTATATTCACAACAAATTGAAAGTTTAAGGATTTTAGCGACATTTTTTAAAGTTTGTACTAATATTGCAAAACTGAGTAAAGTTTGAGATTTTTTTTAATAATTAACTTAACTTCAATAAAAATGTTAGAATAACCAAGTAAATATAAACACCTCTTATTGGTGTCATGTAGTAAATTGAAATTCATACTCAACAAATTAGTGTACTATTATTTTTTTTAGTAATTCCTTATTAAATAAACTAATTATTCACATCAATTTTATAAATCAATTTTTAAAGGGAAATGATAGGGAAGTGCAACAATAACAGCTTATTGATGCCTTTTTTTAGCTTTTTCTTTTGCGACGACCCATATTTCAAAACATAAATAATAAAAGAAGAAATCTCCTCAAATTAATATTTTGTATCCTACAAGCTTCAGTAGCCCGGTTTGCCACTCAACTTATAAAGTACATGAATTGATGTCACATAATATTCCCTATAGTTTATTTACTTAGATATAGTCCAACGTTAATCACGAATCTCGTTGATTTGATTCTTCTCAATTGTTAGAAGTTAAATCAAATTATATATTTCTTTTTATTCTAATCTAAATTGTGGAATCAATTGGCTTTGTTTAATTATACTATTTTTCAATGGTAACATGATGTACACAAGCTTTGCAGTTTATATATCTCCAGTATAAACTAAGAATACCTAATTAGTATGGAATCTAAAAGCAGGCAAACCTAGCTAGTTCCAGCCTTCGAGCTTATTTTTATAAGTAGTCTATAGCCTCATTAACTAGCTAATGTCTGCTACTAGAATTTATCATTAAACAAACCTGCATGCTTTTCCATAAAATTAAGACTTAACTTCAATGGTAAGAAGAAATTGTATTTCCTAATGAGGGGCAGACTAATATTGATTGAACCTTTTAAACCTTAAACTTCTTGTTTTACTAGTTTAACTTCCAATCTGGTTTTTAAAACATTTGCAAGATCTATTACATGTGCCTCAAATTAATCATAACCTATTATCTATTTCACCTTTCACTAATTCTAATAACATTTCTGTTGAATTTTTTCATTCTTATTTTGAAATCAAGGATAATCGTATGAAAGATTTGCTACTTACAGGACCAAATGACAATAGCCTTTATTCAATTCTTCTTTAGACAATCTATGATCTATAACCACCTATATTTGCCTTAAATTCTTCTCTTTCTACTTGTTATAAAAGAATAGGACACGCTTCCTTTCGTACTGTTTGTCAAGCATTTAAAAATTAAATAATTTTGTTTCTTTTAATAAACATTTGGGATTATGTCATACTTTTAGTATTAGCAAGTCTCATAAATTTCCAATCACCAGTTCAACCTTTTTTTCTTAGGCACCTTTAGATTTAATTTATTTAGATGTATAAGGACCATCACCAATTACATCTATTAATGTTTTTAAATATTATGTCATTTTTATTGATAAATTTAGTTATTATTGATGGATATATTTTCTTAAACAAAAGTCTGATATGCTGAATACATTTATTAAGTTTCGTCATGTTGTTGAGAAACTTTTTGATCAACCTATTAAGGTTTTTAAATCTAATTGGGTTGGCAAGTATCAGATATTATCCAATTTTCTCTCTGAAAATAACGTAACCCAACAATATGCTCGTCTATATATACCTGAACAAAATGTCATAACATAAATAAAATAGAGACATATTGTCGAAATTGTCTTACCATTATTACAACATTCATATGTCCCAAATTTTTATTGAAATTATGTCTTTGACACTGCCACCTACATTATCAATAAATTCCCTACTTTTGTTCTCTATGATGTTTCTCCTTTTAAAAAATTATTAAATAAATTGCTTGATTACAGTGAATTCAAGGTTTCTAGTTGCTTTTGTTATCCTTGGTTTTGTCCTATGGTCCTAACAAACTTGCTCCACAGTCTGGTACCTGTTTTTTAATAGAAAACTTCATAAAGTCTACTTTTGTCTTAATCTTGTTACTTCAAAAATTCTTTTCTGACATCATGTTTCCTTTGATGAACATGTATTTCCTTGTTCAAAACTTCAAGTTGCTTTTGATAGTTCAAAGTCCACATCTCCAATAACAATTCCCCTACCATATATGCAATTCGCCTCCATCTATTCCAATATGCCACCCTCACATACTCCTGCTATAAATATAACTCCTCTAAACTCACCCTTGTTGCCTACCAGTCCACCTACCACACAAACACAAGTCCATCCAAACTCTAAGTCATCTCCTTCTCCAAACTCGCAATTAACAAACTCTCCTAGATTATCTCTACTTGTTGACTTGTATAAATACAATGTAAGTCCCAATTCATCATCACCCAATCAATCATCACCCATTCTTCACAAAATACATCATATAGTTACAAATTCCCAAACTACCTCCTCTAAGCCACATGTCTTTTCTGCACATCTTGAAGAGATTGAACCTACTAGTTACATTGAAGCTACAAATTCACAAAAGTGACAACAAGCCATGGCTGCTGAGATAGATGCTTTGCTTGCGAATAATATGTGGGAGCTTGTTCCATAAGATTCTTCTCAAAATATTATTGATTGCAAATGGCTGTATATAATCAAATATGATCTTATAGTTTCATAAATGATACAGCGCTCGCATTGTAGGTAAAGGCTTTCATCAAAGACTCGATATAAATTTTAAAGATGCTTATAGTCAAGTGATAAAACAAACAGTAATATAGCTCATTCTTTTTATAACAGTCTCCAATAACTGGCTCGTACACCCATTACATATATCCATTGCATTCCTTCATATCATGTTAAAAGAGGAATCAAGCACTAACTAGAAGGACTTATTAGTACTACATATCCAACAAATGCTTGCAAGTTAAAGAAATCCTTATATGGATTAAAATAGGCATCCAGACAATGGTTTTTTTTATGTTGAACTGAAGAATTACAATCAATTAGTTTTCAACACTCCATAATTGACACTTCTCTCTATTATTATTGTAAAGAAAATCTTTAGGCAAAGGTATTTTGTCTCATCTATGTCAATGATATCTTACTTATTAAGAGTGATCAGACTCAAAATAATCAAATTATTACATCACTCAATAGTCAATTTGCACTAAAACATCTAGGGCAACTTCATTACTTTCTTAGTGTGGAGACAAATTAATTATCATTTGCACTTTTACATTTGAGAATTATTGTCCGAGGCTAATATGTTGACTGCCAATTTGGTTATAACACCAGCTTGCCCTTAACTCAAGTTATCAACACAAGATGGAAATTCCTTTTAAGATGTGACTCGTTATTGTATGGTGGTTGGAAGATTATAGTATTTATCTCTAAATAGATCAGATATATTGTTCCTAGTTAACAAATTGTTGTAATTCATGCATAACCCATTAGTGATACATTGGCAAGACGTTAAACGTATTTTATGATATTTAAAGTCTACAATAACCTATCGTATTCTCATTTGTCCTTGATATTCCTCTCGTATATATGCCTATAGCGATGCTAACTGGTCAAGCTCTTTAGACAACTGTAAATTATCATCAGTGTACTGTACTTTTATGGGTTTAAATTTGGTTACTTAGGGCTCCCGTAAGCAATAAACAATAGCTTGCCTTTTAACCAAAGTTGAGTATCAAGTCTTATCTTCCACTATTTTGGAATTACAATGTGTGTTATCTTTGCTTAGTGAAATTAGGTACCTGTTTAAAGAGGCTCTAATATTGTGTTTTGACAATTTTAGTGCAACATATTTAACAACTGTCCCTATTTTTCATTCATATTCGAAATATTTGGAAATTGATTTCCATTATGTTTGTGATCACATTGCCAATAATAGTTTCTTCCAAATTGACCATCATATAGTATGATGGTCAATTTGTCACACAAGAAACTATTATTGGAAATGTGATCACAAACATAATGGAAATCAATTTCCAAATATTTCGATAGGAGGGTGATAAGCATAAAGATTCTTAGTTATTTCTTTTTTTATGAAAGGTAAATATGTTGTATCAAAAATATGTACACGGTCCTTGGGGCATACCCCAACCAACGTTTGTAATCATAACATCAATATCATCCATACATCCAAAATATCAAAAGGTAATTAGTTCCGTGGGGTACAACCTATATAAGATCTTATACATTATAGTTTTTATCTTAGAAACTACATCACAGCTCGTAATAGAAGCAAGCTCGTAATAGAAGCAAAATCTAACTTAATAGCATTCCTAGTCTTCCATACTGTATATATGGTACACATGAATACCATCATGCGGCTTTGCTTCTAAGACACACTCCAGTGTAATCTTTCCGAATCCATTTGATGGCAGTAGATAACGTAGATATGACTCATGTCAATCCTAGCCATCCCTGAATATCATTCCAAACTTCATCTATAAAAGGAAACTTAAAGAACAAATAGTCAACATTTTCTGGTTCAGCATTACAAAATCTACAGTTTCGATCTATCTCCAAGAATAGCAAGTTATCCTTTGTTGGCAGTCTATTTCGAAGACTAAGCCATGTAATAAAGGAGTATTTTGGCGGTATGTATTGTTTCCAGATAAGTGACATCCATGGTTGTCTAGTGTATTTCACTAGCAGTAGCTCATAGACTTTTTGTGAAAATAGGGTTCCATTAATACATAATTTCTGCATTCCACATACTACCTCTTTACGGCCACCCAACTTATCAATTAAAGTATTTCGAATCAGTACCAATCTCTTCAGTAGGGGTGAGTCTCAGGTGTCAAGTTCTCAATCCCATATTGATAAGCCCCTCAAGTATATTTCATGAATCCATCTCACCCACAAAGAATCAGCTTCAGCATGGATATTCCATAACATTTTAGACAAAAGCGTCGAATTCCATAATTTACGGTTTTTTAATCCCAATCCACCCTCCTCTCTTAGTATCAAATATTGTCTCATCCCACCCTAAAATGTTTACCACCATATAAGAACAACCTATATATGGAGGTTATACTCTCAAGGATAGTTGTTGGAATGGGAAACACTTGGAGCCAAAAGGATAGGACCCCTTGAATGACAGAATTAATCAATTCAATTCTACCCGCATTTAAGAGAGTCTTACCATTCCATGCATTGATATAAGCCTCTACGAATTCAATTAGTGTAGAAAATTGGGCCACCGAGACCATCATAGGTGCCAAAGGGACCCCCAAATATTGAACAGGAAACTCACCCATAGGATATTCTACCATCTGCAAAATGTCTGCCCTATCTTGTTCATAAACCCCAGCTAAGTAAATACTAGATTTTGAAGAATACACCCTCAGCCCTGCCACCTCTTTCAGTTCATTCAACACATCCACTAGTATACGGATAGAAGTAAAATCACCTTTAGAGAATAACAAGAGATCATCCGTAAATGCAAAATGAGTGATGCCAAGTTGTTGACATTTTGGGTGGAAGTGAAAAAGGGAGTTGGCAATTCTCACTTTTTACAATCCTGAAAGGTACTCCAAACAAAGTAGGAAAAGTGTAGGTGACATGGGATCACCCTGTCTCAATCTCTGTCGGCCCTTTAACATACTATGTAGTGTGCCATTGACCGAGATTGAGAAGGATATAGTTGTTACACATTCCATAATCCATCGTACAAACTTATTAAGGAAACCTAACCCTTTTATCATATCTTCAAGAAAGTCCCATGATACCGTGTCATAAGCTTTTGTGATGTCAATTTTTATCATGCACCATGGGAAAATATGTTTTCTAGTGTAACCCCGAACAAGTTCCTGCATTAGAAAAATATTATCTAGCATACTTCTACTAGCACAAATGCAGCTTAAGCTGGGTCTAAAATTTTTCCCATAACCAAAGTCATATGCTCCGTTAATATTTTTGTGATCACCTTATACATAAAATTCATGCAAGTTATCAGTCTTAAATCTGTTACTCTCGGTACTACCTTCGTCTTTGGGATAAGTGTGATAAAGGTATGATTTAACTATTTAAGCATCCGACCAGTAGTGAAAAATTCCTTCACGGCTAAAGTCATATCTAATCTAACCATTGTTTAGAATTTCGCACCGTTCCGGCCGAAAATTGGTATCGGTACGAGTGTAGGTGGTACCGGTGAAAAATATCGGTTGGTACCGGCTAATTTCGGCTGTATTAGCTGGTACCGGCCAGTATTCAAAATACCGGTTAAATACCGACTGGTACCAGAAATTTTAAAAAATTAGGGGACTTTTTTGCAAAACTTTCAAAATTTCCCTCCTACCTCTCCTTCCCCCTTTTTTTCAAAGTTTTTAAAATAATAATAAATATTTTATTACTAATAATAATTGTAAATTAAATAAAACTTAAAAATAAATCATT
>JAOQMP010086940.1:0-17059 GCA_027563575.1 Erythroxylum pedicellare
TTTGTGAGATAACAATTACCGAATTACCCACTTAAAGTTTGTTGAGTTGAGTTGATTCTGTGATACATGGAAGGAATTCGATTATATAATTTATGACCGCCATGATCCCATCAGCTTAATTCAATTAAGGATGACTTGATCGATTCCAATGTATTGTGTGCATTTAAAGTTTTATTATTGGATCACCAAGTTGTAACATGGGCCAAGTGGGAGATTGTTAGACTATTTTATGTCCCATGTCACTTATAGATTTGAGTCCAATGAACAGCACCCAAGATAATGGTTATTGAGTATTATAGAATAGATTTCAAATGGATCAAAGACCCTTTTCCTCTCTCTTCCAATTACCAAAGGACATGTCCGTTGGTGATGCTATTTAAGTTGAAAAAACTTATTGAATCATAACATTCTGAACCATTGAAGAATTTTCTAACGGAAGAAGACGAAAGGAAATAAAATTCGTTCAAGCAAATCAAAATCTAACGACAAACAATCATGGATACGGGTACATAAATCAATCGATCCATAAATAGTTTTACATAAAATTGTAGATACCAACCATGAAAAATTATGGAAGTTTGATCAAAATTTTAAAATATAAATTTACCAATCAAAAGCCGTTATCATAGGAGAAAGATGAGCATGATCACACCGAAATTTATGGGATAATCCAACGCAGTCAAAATGGTGACGTATTAATATAATTATAGCCAATATAGCAACATTACGGAGCCATAATCAACTACACATAGACAACTATCTAGCCCTAAGTGCCAAACAACTTAGAAATACAGTATAAATTAGGATCTCTTTTAAACTTGATTAGACTATCTCATATTAATTATCTTCTTGCTTTGTATATGTTTATTTCAGCTTAATTTTGTCATTATTGTACGAATTTATATATTAAATTGGGTTAAATTGTTGCACTTTTTTATTAATTACTCAAGCTATTTGATTTTGTATTTTATATCTAAAAAAGGTTTAAATTGTACTAATTATTTTGCTTAAAAGAAGAAAATCTGGTCCTAAATTAAATCAAACAGACTTAAAACTTAGCTGTAGGAGGAAAGAACCAAGACGCACAGCCATACCAAGACACGACAGTGACCCACTAGCAGCCAAGGCAGTACGAAAACACGATAGTAGACGAACCAAAATACCACCAGCTAAGAGACACAAAACAGCGCAGCATCAAAAAAGAAGCAAGGCTGAAAACGCAAGCAGCTAAAGGAGAACACGCCAGCACAAGCAATAAAACGACAGCACAGGAGCAATAAGGACACGAAACGCATAGCACCAGCGTATGCTTTTGATGGTTGGTGGAAAAAAAACAAAAATAAAACAGAAAAAAAGGAGCTGCTCGTTTTGATATCCGGAAGAAAAGAAACCGTGAACGGTCACTCGTTATGCTTGGTGTCAATAATTGCATCTTCTCGTGGAACTACTTTGTCCAGTGCAACCACTCGTGTGTTAACGTTATGACCATGTTGAAGAATTATAAAGACGGAGGAGTCTTCAAGTTATAAAAATAAGATTCCTTCACTTATCTTAAATATATTGAAATTGTCTTTCATTAGATAAAAATTTCTTTTCTCCTTTTATATATTTCACTTGTATTATTTCCTGAAAATAGTGAAATATTAATTTAGTAGTGTTCGAGAAAGTAAGTATAATTGGCTAAACTTTGTTAAATTTTGATGTTTTTTATTTGTCTATTTAATAGCTATTGTCAAGTATAGTTGTGGTAAATTATTGTACTATTAAATTACATTTCTAGGAAAATTCTATCTAAAATGTTAGGTTTTAAGTGAGATCGTTTGTGACCCCTCCAATCTTTTCTGAGAATTTATCTTGTATGATTTTTTAGTACAGTGGTTCACACTCTATTCACCTGGTCAATATTACTCAAGGTGAATTTGTTACTATTGGTGGAGATTAACATGAGTTTCACAGCAATTGGTATCAAAGCTAAGATTTTTTTTGTAGTATGCTCTGTGGTTGCAGTGAAGTTTGATCTTCCACATCAGAAAAGATTTTTTCTTGAGCTATTGGCATTCCGCATTGACAACTATTGAATAGAAATTGTAGCAGAGATGACAGAATTCAAAGATACGACTACACAAACCACGTCGACAGCTTCTACCTCGTCTATTCTAGCAAGGAGTGCTGTGACAAATACAAGAGTTGCGGTGGAGATTTTTTATGGTAAGGGTCATTTAGACATGTGACAAAGTGAAATTCAAGACACTCTTTTTCAGCAAAGTTTTGACATCACCATTGAAGAAAAGAAACCAGATGATGTTGATGATAAAGATTGGAAGACTATAAATCGTTTGACATATGGTACAATTTGATCGTGTCTTTCCAGAGATCAAAAGTATGCTTTCTCGAAAGAAACTTTTGCATCTAAATTGTGGAATGCATTGAAAGAGAAATTCATGAAAAAAAGTGGTCAGAATAAGCTCCATATAAAGAAGAGATTGTTTCATTTTTCTTATATTCCGAGTACCACAATAAATGATCACATCACTAATTTTAATCAGTTAGTTATTTAATAAATTTGGATATGACATTTGAAGATGAAAATCTAGCTTTGATGTTGTTAGGATCCCTTTCTGAGGAGTTTGAGTTTCTTGAGACTACTCTACTTCATAGGAAGGTTGATGTGTCTCTTAGTGAAGTTACAGCTGCTTTGTATAGTCATGAATTGAGAAGGAAGACAAAGGAAGAATGCCTAAGTGGAGCAGTAGAAGCTTTGGTAGTCAAAGGCCATTTGTAGAGCTAGATTGAAGGAAACAAAGGAAGATCGAAGTCGAGGCTCAAATTGAGCAAAGATGAATGTGCCTTTTGTCGGGAAAAAGGGCATTAAAAAAAGGATTGCCCAAAGATGAAGAATAAAAACAATCATGATAAGGGAAAGGCTGTTGCAAATTTGAATGTTGTTGAGTGTGAAGATATAGACTCAGATCTTTCATTAGTTATTACATCTTCAATAAGCCATTCTAGTCCATGACTGCTCGATTCAAGATATAGTCATCACATGTGTCCCAATCAGGATTGGTCATTTGATTTTAGAGAAGTAAAAGGTGGATATGTTTACACAACAAATGACAATCCTTGCGCAACAAATGAGATTAGTTTAATTTCCTTAAGGAATCATAATGGAACAACCAGGACTCTGACATATGTCAGATATGTGCCAAGTTTGATGAAGAATCTCATTTCTGTGAGAGTCCTAGAATCCAAGGGGTACACTATAAATGCAGCAAATGGAGAAATGAAAGTCATCTTTGGTATACTTCTGATAATGAAAGGAATTCGAAGAAACAATAATCTGTATTATTACCAAAGTAATGCATTTATTAAAACAACAACAGTAGCTTCTAATGATGATCTAGAGCTAGAAGTAGCCAGGTTGTGGCATATGTGCTTGGGACATACAGGTGAAACTTTTTTGAAGATATTAGTAAATTAAGGATTGTTGAAAGGAGTTCGAGCCTGCAAATTAGACTTTTGTGAACATTGTATCAAAGGAAGAAGGTAAAAAGTAAAATTTGGCATTGCAATCTAAGAAACAAAGGGTATTGTGAATTATGTTCACTTTGATGTGTGGGGAGCTTCTAAAACAGCTTCTTCGGAAGGAAAATACTATTATGTGACCTTTGTTGATGATTTTTCCCAAAGAGTATAGATGCATACTATGAAGACCAAGGATGAAGTGACGGGAGTTTTCCTTAAATGGAAGAAGTTGGTGGAAACTAAAACAGGCAAAAGCATTAAGCGTCTCCGTATAGATAGTGGTGGCGAGTATAGGAGTGATTCACTTTTAAAAGTCTACAAAGATGAAGGTATTGCCAGACACTTCACAGTCAGGGATACACCACAGCAAAATGAGGTGGCAGAATGTATGAACCACACATTCTGGAGAAAGTTTAGTGCATGCTGTCTAATACTGGGTTGGGCAGAGAATTTTGGGCTGAGGCTGTTACATATGCTTTCCATCTCATCAATCGCCTTCCATCAACTGCTATTGGTGGTAAAAACACCTTCGAAAAAATGGTTTGAAAAACCTGCTATAAGTTATGATTCCTTACATGTGTTTGGTTGTACTGCACACTATCATATTAAGAAGTCAAAGTTGGATCCATAAGTAAAGAAAGCAATTTTCATGGGGATCACCTCTGGTGTGAAAAAATCTTGTCTTTGGTGCCTAAAGTCAAAGAAAATAATTTTCAGCAGGGATGTTACCTTTGAAAATTTTACCATGTTAAGAAAAGTTACAACTGAAAATGTTAAGAAGACAGATGGTACTCCAAAATAGGTGGAGTTTGAAGGAAGAATTTTTACCTCAGTAAATGATAAAGCAGATGTAGAAACTCCTGTGGTAGAAGAGGAGGCAGATGAAGAAGAGGTTCTAACCCAAAAACCTCCACAGCAAAAATTACCAATTGAATTTAGAAAGCCAAAAAGGAACATTCAAGTACCTGCAGCTCGTTATGTTAATATGGTGGCTTGTGCATCTCCAATTGAAATTGATGACATTCCTATCACTTATAAGGAAGTAATCCAAAGTTAAGAAGAAGATAAGTGGAGAATAGCCATGAATGAAGAAATACATTCCCTTCATAAGAATCAGATGTGGAAGATAGCTAGTCTCTCAAAGGAAAAGAAGGAAATTGTATGCAAATAGGTATATGCATAAAAAGATGGATTTCCTGATAAGGATAATGTTCGCTACAAAGCAAGGCTGGTGGCCAAAGGCTATGCTCAGACGGAGGGAATTGATTATAATGAAGTTTTCTCTCCAGTTTAAAACATTTCTCCATTCGAATTTTGTTGCCTTTGGTAACACAATTTGATATGGAACTAGTTCAATTGGATGTAAAAACTACGTTTTTACATGGAAACTTAGAAGAGGAAATCTATATGACTCAGCCCGAAGGTTTTAAAGTTGCTAGTGTGCAAGCTTGAAAAATCATTATACAGATTGAAGCAATCTCCAAGATAGTGGTACAAGTGATTTGACAAGTTTATAATGGAGGAAAAGTACACAAAAGGCAAATATGATCACTGTGTATATTTTTGCAAGCTGCAAGATGGATCCTACATCTATCTTCTCCTGTATGTTGATGAAATGCTAATAACTTCAAAGAATCAAAGAGAAATTGAGAGATTAAAGATTCAGTTGAATCAGCAGTTTGAAATGAAGGATCTAGGTGAAACCAAGAAAATTCTTGGCATTGAGATAAGTAGAGAGAGAAAGTTGGGGGACTGTGTTTGACTCCAAATAAATATTTGAAAAAGGTACTACAACATTTTAACATGAATGAAAAGTCTAAACCTGTTAGTACTCCACTCACTCCTCCTATAAAGCTTAGTGTATCGCTATCTCCAAAGAAAGATGTAGAACGAGAGTACGTGACTAAAGTACAGTATGTAAATGCGGTTGGTAGCTTAATGTATGCTATGGTGTGTATAAGTCTCGGCATTTCACAGGCAGTTGGGGTTGTGAGTAGGTATATATATGATCCTGGAAAGGAACATTGGCAAGTTATTAAATGGAATCTACGGTACATTTTAAACACAGTAGATGTGAGTTCAGTATTTCAACAGGATAAGCAAGACAATCAATATGCAGTTGGATATTGTGATTCCGACAACGCCGGTGATTAGGTAAACATTGATCAACTACTGACTATGTGTTTATTTTTGCAAAGATACAAGTCAGTTAGAGGTCTACCTTACAATCAATAGTTGCTTTGTCGATTACGGAGACGCAGCTTATGGCAGCTACAAAGGCAGAGAAGGAGGCAATTTGGCTTCAAGGATTGCTTGGTGAATTAGGGGTTTAACAGAAGCATGTCAAAGTGAGTTGTGTTAGTTAGAGTGCCATTCTTTATACGAGAAGTTTCGGAAGAAGGTGGAGTAGTAATCTAGAAGATTAAGACCATTGAAAATCCTGCTAATACATTGACAAAGGTGGTAACTGTAGTCAAGTTCCAACATTGTTTGGACTTCATCAATATTGCTAAAAATTAAAGATCGGCATTTTAAAGTGCGTTTGAAGAAACTGCTAAAGATAAGTTTTGTGAGAGATTTGAAGATGCAAAATATGTCGAGGTGGAGTATTGTTAACTTTATAACATATTACCATATTTAATAATTATAAAAATGGAGGAGTCTTCTTAAGTTATAAAAATAAGACTCCTTCACCTATCTTAAACATCCTAAAATTGTCTTTCATATGACAAAAAATCCTTCTCTCCTTTTGTAGTATTTCACTTGTATTATTTCTTGAACATAGTAAAATATCAATTTAGTAGTTTCTGAGGAAGTAGGCATAATTGGCTAAACCTCGTTATATTATGATGTTCTTTATTTTTCTATTTAATAGCTATTATCGGGTATAGTTGTAGTGTATTATTGTGCTATTAAATTGCATGTTTAGGAAAATTCTGTCTAGGAGGTTGGGTTTTCAGTGGGACCATTTGTGACCTCTCTAATCTTTCATGGGAATTTGCTTGGGGTGACTTTTTAGCATAATCTTTCACACTCTATTCACCTAGGCCATAGTGCTCAAGGTGAATTTGTAATTATTAGTGGGGATTAACCCGAGTTTCACAATAATTAGTATCAGAGACAAGGTTTTTTTTTCTTAACATGCTGTGTGGTTGTAGCGAAGTTTGATCTTCCACATCATAAAATATTTTTCCTTGGGCTATTGGCATTCCACATTGACAACTATTGAATAGAAATTATAGTAGAGATGGCAAAAATGAAAGATACGACTGCACTAACCACGTCACAGCTTCTATCTCGTCTATTCAAGTAAGGTCTGTTGTGACAAATGCAAAATTTGCTGTGGAGATTTTTTTATAGTATAAGTCATTTCGACATGTGACAAATTGAGGTTTAAGACACTCTTTTTCAGTAAGGTCTTGACATCGCCATTGAAAAAAAGAAAATAGATGATGATGAGGAGAAAGATTGGAAGACTATAAATCGTTTGGTATGTGGTACAATTCAATCGAGTCTTTCCAATGAGCAAAAGTATGCTCCTCGAAAGAAACTTCTATGTCTAAATTATGGAATGCATTGAAAGAGAAATTCATGAAAAAAAAAGTGGTCAGAATAACCTCCTATAAAGAAGAGATTGTTTCGTTTTTCTTATATTTCGAATGCCATAATAAATTATCACATCACTAGTATTAATTAGTTATTTATTTAATGAATTTGGATGTGACATTTGAAGATGAAGATCTGGCTTTGATGTTGTTGGGATTCTTTCCTGAGGAGTTTGAGTTTCTTGAAACTACTCTACTTTATGGGAAGGTTGATGTATCTCTTAGTAAAGTTATGACTGCTTTGTATAGTCATAAACTGAGAAGGAAGACAAAGGAAGAATATACAAGTAGAGAAGTAGAAGCTTTGGTAGTCAAAGGCCATTTGCAGAGCCAAATTGAAGGAAAGAAAGGAAGATCGAAGTCAAGGCTCAAATTGAGCAAAGATGGATGTGCCTTTTCTTGGGAAAAAGGGCATTAGAAAAAGGATTGTCCAAAGCTGAAGAATAAAAGCAACCCTAATAAGGGAAAGGCCGTTGCAAATTCTAATGTTAGTGAGTGTGAAGATACAGACTCAAATCTTTCATTGGTTGTTACATCTTCAATAAGTCATTCTAGTCCATGACTACTTGATTTAGGCTATAGCCATGACATGTGTTCCAATTAGGATTGGTTTTCTGATTTTAGAGAAGAAAAAGGTGGATATATTTACATGGCAAATGACAATCCTTGTGCAACAAATGGGATTAGTTCAATTTGCTTAAAAAATCATGACGGAACAACCAAGACTCTAAAATATGTCAGATACGTGCCAAGTTTGACGAAGAATCTCATTTCTGTGGGAGTCCTAGAATTAAAGGGCTACACTATAAATACAACAAATGGAGTAATGAAAGTCATCTCTGTTGCACTTCTGATAATGAAAGGAATTTGAAGAAATAATAACTTGTATTATTACCAAGGTAATGCATTTATTGGAACAACAACAGTAGCTTCTAATGATGATCAAGAACTAAAAGTAACCAGGTTGTGGCATATGCGCTTGGGACATACAGGTAAAAAATCTTTGAAGATATTAGTAAATTAAGGATTGTTGAAAGGAGTTTGGGCCTGCAAATTAGACTTCTGTGAACATTGTATCAAAGGGAAGCAGATAAGAGTGAAATTCGGCGTTGCAATCCAAGATACAAAGGGTATTTTAGATTATGTTCACTCTGATGTGACGGGACCTTCTAAAACAACTTCTTTGGAAGGAAAATACTATTATGTGACCTTTGTTGATGATTTTTTCCCAAAGAGTATGGATGTATAGTATGAAGACAAAGGATGAAGTGCTGAAAGTTTTCCTCAAATAGAAGAAGATGGTGAAAACTCAAACAGGCAGAAGCATCAAGCGTCTTCGTACAGATAATGGTGGGAAGTATAGGAGTGATTCATTTTTAAAAGTCTGCAAAGATGAAGGTATTGCCAGACACTTCACAGTCAGGGATACACCACAACAAAATGGGATATCAGAGCTTATGAACCGGACATTGCTCGAGAAAGTTTAGTGTATGTTATCTAACGTTGGGTTGGGCAGAGAATTTTGGGCTGAGGTTGTTACATATGCTTGCCATCTAATCAATCGCCTTCTATTAACTGCTATTGGTGCTTAAAACACCTTTGAAAAAATAGTTTGGAAAACCTGCTACAGAATATGATTCCTTACATATGTTTGGTTCTACTGCATACTATCATGTTAAGAAGTCAAAGTTGGATCCATGTGCAAAGAAAGCAAGTTTCATGGGGATCACCTCTGGTGTGAAAAGATATTGTCTTTGGTGCCTAAAGTCAAAGAAAATAATTTTCAGCAGGGATGTTACCTTTGACAAATCTACCATGTTAAGAAAAGTGACAACTGAAAATGTTAAACAAACAGATGGTGCTCCAAAATTGGTAGAGTTTGAAGGAAGAATTGTTACCCCAACAAATGATGAATCAAATGTACAAACTCCTGTGGTAGAAGAGGAGGCAAATGATGAATAGGTTCCAACCTAAGAACATCCACAATAATAATTACCAATTGCATTAAGAAAGCTAAAAAGGAATATTCAAGCACCTACTCGTTATGTTAATACGGTGGCTTATGCATCTCCAATTAAAATTGATGACATTCCTACCACTTATAAGGAAGTAGTCCAAAGTTCAGAATAAGATAAGTGGAGGATAGCCACGAATGAAGAAATGCATTCCCTTCATAAGAATCATACGTGGAAGCTAGCTAGTCCTCCTAAAGGGAAAAAAGGCAATTGGATGCAAATGGTTATGTACAAAGAAAGATGGATTTCCTGATAAAGATAATGTTCACTACAAAGTAAGGTCGGTGGCTAAAGGCTATGCTCAAACGGAGGGAACTAATTATAATGAAGTATTCTCTCAAGTTGTAAAACATTCCTCCATTTGAGTTTTGTTGGCTTTGGTAGCATAGTTTGATATGGAACTAGTTCAATTGGATGTAAAAACTCTATTTTCACATGGAGACTTAGAGGAGGAAATATATATGACTCATTTCGAAGGTTTTATAGTTGCTAGAAAGTAGAATATAGTGTGCAAACTTAAAAATTGTTATACGGATTAAAGCAATCTCCAAGATATTGGTACAAGCGATTTGTCAAGTTTATGATGGAGCAAAAGTACACAAGAAGCAAATATGATCACTTTGTATATTTTCACAAGCTGCAAGATGGATCCTACATCTATCTTCTCCTTTATGTTGATGATATGATGGTAGCTTCAAAGAATTAAAGAGAAATTGGAAGACTGAAGATTCAGTTGAATCAAGAGTTTGAAATGAGGGATCTAGGTGAAGCCAAGAAACTTCTCCACATAGAGATAAGTAGAGACATAAAGTTAGGGAGACTGTGTTTGACTCAAAAGCAATATTTAAAAATGGTACTATAATGTTTTGGCCTGAATGAAAAGTCAAAACCTGCTAATACTCTACTCACTCCTCGTATAAAGCTCAATGCATCACTATCTTTAAAGAAAGATGCAAAACAAGAGTACATGACTAAAGTACTGTATGCAAATGTGGTTGGTAACTTGATGTATGCTATAGTGTATACAAGGCCCGACATTTCATTGGCAGTTAGGGTTGTGAGTAGTTATATACATGATCCTGGAAAGGAACATTGGCAAGCTATGAAATGGAATCTACGGTACATTTTGAACATAATAGATGTTGGTTTGGTATGTTAGCGGGATAAGTAAAACGGTCAATATGTAGTTAGATATAGTGATTCTGACAACGTCAATGATTTAGATAAATGTCGATCAACTACTAACTATGTGTTTACTCTTACAAAGGCATAAGTCAGTTAAAGGTCTACCTTACAGTCAACAGTTGCTTTGTCGACTACAGAGGCAGAGTATATGGCAGCTACAGAGGCTATGAAGGAGGCAATTTGGCTTCAAAGATTGCTTGATGAGTTAGGGGTTCAATAAAAGCACATCAAAATGCACTGTGATAGTCAGAGTGCTATCTTTTCTTACAAAGAAACAGGTTTACCATGCAAGGAAGAAGCATATCGATGTCTGTTGTCACTTTGCACAAGAGGTTCTAAAAGAAGGTGGAGTAGTAATCTAAAAGATTAAGACCACTGAAAATCCTGTTGATATGTTGACAAAGGTTGTGGTTGCGGTCATGCTCCAACATTGTTTGGACTTTATCAATATTGCTAAGAATTGAAGATGGGTGCTTTGAAGCGCATTTGAAGACACTACTAAAGATAAGTTTTGTGAGAGATTTGAAGATGCCAAATATGTCAAGGTGGGGAATTGCTAACATTATGACATACTCCTATATTGAAGAATTATAAAGATGGAGGAGTCTTCTTAAGTTATAAAAAGTAGACTCCTTCACCTATCTTAAACATCGCAAAATTGTCTTTAATAAGACAAAATTTCCTTGTCTCCTTTTGTAGTATTTCACTTGTATTATTTCTTAAAAATAGTGAAATATCAATTTAGTAGTGTCCGAGGAAGTAAGCATAATTGGATGAACCTCGTTAAATTATGGTGCTCTTTATTTGTCTACTTAATAACTATTGTCAAGTATAGTTGTAGTAAATTATTGTGCTATTAAATTAAATGTCTAGGAAATTTTGTCTAAGAGGTTGCGTTTTAAGTGGTACCTTTGGTGGCCCCTCCAATCTTTCCTCAGAATTTACCAGGTATGATTTTTCAATACGAGCAATCACACTTTATTCACATAGGCAATAATGCTCAAGGTGAATTTGTTATTATTGGTGGAGATTAACCCAAACTTCACAAGACATGGAGCTACTCTTTCTCTAACCATCAATTCCCCATTTGTAAACTTTGTTAAATGACATAAACTTGACATAGTTATATACCCCTTCCTCACTGCTTCTCTTTCGAGCTCCACCACCCACCATGCGCTACACCACTTAACTCTTCTTTCTATCTTCTATCATACTAGTTAATGAAACCATAAAAATATTCGTCTTCAATGTCAATTTGAGTTTTAACTACCACTGGCTCAAAAGTTATATTTCCTCTATACTGCTGAGAGAGAAGTGGGTCCATCGTCTTTTGGAAGTCCAAAGCGTATTTCACGATATAGACTGTATCAGAATTATCTGTATTAAGTTAAGTTGTGGCCACCAATCTACTACAGATGAACGTTTTTAACACCTCAAATTGTGTAGGATGTTTAATTATATTCTCGATAGCGCTGTAATAATTTTTAGTTTGCTTGTCTCGAAGTTTCTTAATGCTAGTTGCATCAAAAACAAACCTTTTTGAAATAATCTTATTATTGTTCTTGATAACCTCGAAACAAGGTGTAACATCCTATTACTCACGTTCAGGCTAAAATAGTAAATATGAAAGAGATTATTGAGAGATTAGAAATGCATCTCATATTCATGCATTATATTATATACACATATACGTGAACATTGTATTTTTGCGCATGAAAATAACTGTACATGTATTCATTAATAATTCCAGGTATAATTGAATTGTGATGTGATATTATTGAGAATTGTGAAATTATTATATTGAAATTTTAATTGGAAAGTGTAGTTCTTAATTTTGAACTCTGGTGAATTTTAGGATTTATTTCTAAAAATGTGGATATAATTGTACTAGGAAAAATGCCACTTATCAAGTAAATTGATGTATGGAAAATAGAGATAGGAAACCAAATGATACTGGAGAATTGTTAAAACTGACTTTGTAAATTTCGGAGATGACTTAGAATTTGTAAGAAGATGGTATTGAAAATTGTAATGAAAAGATGGGATTTAATGGAACTAGTTCAAATAGAACTAGTTAATTTGGGGAAATTAGCTAATGTCTTCAAAAGTGGACAAGTGTCTAAGTTTTAAGTTAAATTTTCTTAACCTTGAAAGACAAGTTACTGTTCTTGTCTTCATCTCTCTCTCGTATTTTTCTTCTCCAAAGTTGTTTCTTTCTGTAACACAGAGTTTTTCATCAAAACTCCCCCTAGGTTAAACCTTCTTTCTATCTGTTCACTTCTACTCCCAACTTCGGTTTCCCTCTCTTTGCATTAAGAAATACCGAAGCTTGCCGACCCCCAAAGTGGTATTACGTGAGTTGCATGAAGTTTAGGGCTCCTTGAGCTTTTGCAAATTTTGGAGAAATATCAAGTATTGTTTAAACCCTTTAAAGTTGTTGGTTTATGAAACCAAAATGGTGATTTATTTGTCATTGCATAGACATGAAGAAAAATGGCCGTTTTCATAAACATTGAGGGTATATGATATGAAAATTTTTGATGTGTAATTTTCGAATAATTGATGTTCTAGATGTCTTAAGATAGTGTTGAAATAATTTATAAGTTGAAAGATCATAGGAAACATATATGATTAAGTATAGAAAAATTTGGAGAGAAAAACAAGCAAATGCTCTATTTATGGTTGTGTATTCACTGTATAAGTGAGTTTAGAGTTTTTTCAAAGATGATCAAAAGAAGGAATTTATAGTTGAAGAATAGTTGTAAGATAATGATCTGAGATGAGAAAGATTGTTTAAAAGATAGTTAGAGGAAAAGGATGAAGGGAATGCAGAAGATGAAAATATAGGAAAATGACAGTGAAGAAAGCGCAGAGAATGGTGAAATGTTTGAATGACTTTTCTTCTATTCTTGATGATTTTGTTTAAGCATGGATTTTTGAAATTGTTGTGAATTTGTTGAGTTAAATGAGAGTTAAAATGGTAAAATGAAACTGGAGAATGTAAATGGAAGGAAAGTGGAAGGGAATGAAAGAGGAAGCACAGAGAATGAAGAAGATAAGTTAGGGAAGTTAGTCTTGGTCTGAAACTTCCACGATTAAACTGTATTGATATAGAAAGATTTTGACGAAGTTGGCTTCATGAAAGTTGTAGATCTTTCTTTTAGCTTTTTATTGATATAAAGTTTGAAATTTTTGGAGTTCTTGATTGAAAGTTATGTGGGTTAGAAGTGAGGGAGGTTTGAAGAGAAGGTGTGCGACTGGGAAAGTCACGATCATGCTACTCACTACTATTCACCAAAAGTCGCAATTGTTCTTCATCATGATTGCGACAAAGTACCATCGCGATTTCACAAGTTGGTTAGCCAACGCACGATCGCGACTTTGAAGGATGAGGGCTGATGCAATATCCTTCGATCTTTTGGTTATATCTCCTTCGTCCAACCTCCAAATGACATGAGACTTAAAACTATTGGACTTGTAACACGTTTCTCTACATCTCAACCAAAAATCATAGCAATATGAAATCAATTGAGAGAGATAGAGTGAAAAAGGTGGGACGGGTCTGACAAAGTGTGTTCACAACATTTTTTGTCCTTATTTGTCACACCCGTAACTTTTCCTCACACCTATGAGTCACTCACGCCTGTGAATTTTCTCCCTCACTCTCATGAGTTTAATTGATAGACTGATGTTTATTTTTCACATCAAGTCACTGTGCTCTCCAATAGTAACCGTGACTTGATTTTGGTCTGAACACCCGAGAGAAATTGCAAATTGAATAGTCCTATTTCTTTTTACCATAACTTCTTCTCTACACGTCCAAATGACATTCTATTTGATTTGGAGTAAACTAGAGACATAGGGATAAAAATCATATGAAGAAGTCAAATTGTAATTCAGAATCTAAGACTTTCAATTTATGGATGAAAGTTGAATCTGGTGTATTGTTTCATAATGAGAATAATCTGAAAATATTGGGAGAATAACTTTTAGATTTTTGAACCAAATTAAATGATTTTGATGTCATTAAAAACTTAAAAAAATTGGAGAACACTCCTATAGAAGAGAGTATTGCCAAATTACTTCATTTTCATTGTCTAAATGATTAAGAAAAGTAGCTGGAAAGTTAGTTTTTGGGAAAAATCTGAAAGTGATACAATGAGAAATGAATTGTGATTTTAATGGTTCTATTGAGGTATAAGCCTAAATACAAATGATACTTAAGTGAGTTTTGAGATAGGATTGATTATGTATTAAGGATAATGGAAAAATACCCGGGATTGTCATGAACACACATTGTACATATTTCATTACATACATGTGCATTATTAAATACTTATAATTATGCACATTGTGATATATGTGTATGTTATTTGATATAGAGGAGCAATAGGAACATCAACCTCCAGACGTTGTCGAAACATCTACGCATTAGCTTCGGGAGTGACTTTTGAGTAGACCTAGATGATCTTACTTTACTTTTTGTTTTGTTTATATTATAAGTTGAATGCTTATGCAATGTGAATGTGTTGGTTCCGGACAATATATGTCCGAGGAGTTTGATAAATGTGAAAATATTGAAGTACTCCTTGTATATGAATTTGATTGAAATAAGTGTACACAACTTGATTGTTAAATGCTGGACAACGGTCTGATGACAAGTGTGTTCTAAATGTGTATTTGCATATGAATGAAAAGTTATTCTCAACTTTAATGTTGAATGCCGGACTACGGTCCGATGATATGTGCATGTGATTGAATGAGGATATGCAAATGAGATTGATGCATTTCATTATCTGAATGCATGAAAGATAAAGGCAATTGTGACCGGAGTAGCCACTGAAAAAGAGCTTAAAGCTTAGGGTGTGAAAAAGAGCCTGGAGCTCAAAAAATGATTAAGAGCCAAAGGCTCACTATGTAAAATGAGCCCGGTATCCCCAATGAATATGGGATAGTTATTAATGAGCCCGATATCTGTAATGGATACGGACAGTTATAGGTACTCGGTCATAACAACGTAATAACTGAAAGTGAGTCTCATGAGTATTGCATATGTATATGATATGTGTTGAATGTGAAATGTGAAATGAATGATCAAGTGATATATGCTTAAGTGAAGGTGTAATGTATGTGACTTGATGAACTATATGTGTTATATGAATGAGTGAGCCATCAAAGATGGTCACTCACTAAGTTCACAAAACTCACCTAAAATTTACAATATTTTTTAGGCTTAGAAGAGTTACCCCGTTGGGCAAATGGGAGTATAATCATTTAATTCAATTAGGAGATAAAGGTCAGGATCAGTTTGCGTCTGCATAGAATTTTTTAGTAAAAATGTATTATGAAATTATTATACAATGTGCATGCGAATGCATTTGTATTGTAATGACATTGTGATTGTAAGTGTTCTATATCTGAATTAGGCCCTAACGATTAATGAAATTCTAGCGATAAAAAAATTGTAACGAGATTTTATCGACTAAGTGCGCTAGTATGCCATCCTCACTAGGCACAGGCTTGGATATCACTCAAGATGTCGGGTACGTGTCTTGCAAGAGTGGGGTGCTACACAAGGATCTCTTGATTTTTTTTTTGCTAGATGACTTCATGAATTTTTTTCTTATAACTTGTTTTAGCTGCTTATGTTGCTTACTTCAAATACGTATTTACTTTTAAAAGTGTATGATGGTTAAAATTGGTAATTATATACGAAACTATAAGATGATTAACAATGATAGATCTTTATCAAATATGGATGATGAATAAAATGAACCTAGTATGGTGGACGAGTCAAAAGCTATGGAGGCTTTTAATCAACAGTCCGTTGCTATAGTTGGAACTTTAAATAATGCACCTAGCCTAGAAGGACAAGTTATTATCACTAGTTACATGATCTTCAAAATTATATGATTGTACATTTAATTTTTAATATAATATTTTACATGTCTATTAATTGTTATTTTCTAACTAGGAAATGTAAATTCTAAAAACTGTGGATGAAGACCAACAATCAATGCTAGACTTGCCAATAAGAAAGCTGAAGGAAAACAAATTGATGTTCAATTTCCTCCTCCGTGCTATAAGGTATACGGTAAGCAAGCCAGCCTTTTCAAGTCGAAAGTTACTATATGCATTCGAAAACTTGCACCACTTCGTGTCTCTAGTTAGAAAGAGATTTTTTAGGATGATAAGAAGCCAATGTGGTTATTTTTAAAGGTATGACACCTTTTTTAATTACAATAAAGTTTAATTTTGTTCTTGTATTGAATTTGTTTCTTAATTTTCCTAACTATATTTTTATATGAATTTTAGGATAAATTCAATTTCTCAATCCAAATGCAATCTTATGTGATGCAACAAGTTCATGAATAATATAAAAATCAACATTATCATTTGCACAAAAGCTATCTCAAGAGCAAAGATTGCCCAAAGGATATGGAGGAAGGTGATTGGCAATGGTTGATTGAAAATAAATAGGAGACTATATTTTAAGGTAATTTTAAAATTTAAGTACTTTAACTTGTTTTGTTAGTTGTTTTCTTTTATTAAAAATAATTTTTTTATCAATGTATAGGAGCAAAGCCGAAGAAACACAAGTAATAAGGAAAAACAAGAGATGAAATTAGTTTATGGTACAAAGTCAATTGTGCAGATTGCATATGGGATGGTAAAGTAAAATTTTATTTACTTAAAATTAAAATTATATTTTTCTTTAAAAAATCAAGTTCC
>JAOQMP010087015.1:0-17045 GCA_027563575.1 Erythroxylum pedicellare
GATTTTTGATTCTTCTTAACCTGGAGTCATGGAATTACATTTTAGCTTATGAATCGGATTTAATTATGGGCCCTAAGTAGATCAATTTTATTGAGAGAGATTTAGGTGAATCTGACAAGATTTGTTCGGGTGACAGGAATATAAGCTCGTTTCGAATTTCCTTTTGTGGTGAGGAATTCCTCTCTCGTGGGATGCACATCTAGATGTCACGCAGGACGTCGGGTCCGCGACTCACCGGGGAGGGGTTCCAACACCCTGTCTCATGGATTATCAAGTTTCCTCTTAGTCAATTAAGTGAAATAGTGTCTAGATCCTTTACAGTTTCTAAAGCTGTCACTTTGGGTCTACATTACTTTGGCAGTGATGTTCTTAAAAGTAAATTCCAAATTTACCCTTCATTATTAGCATTTCCTGTTTTGCCTCTTCATGCAACTTAAAATTTTCAAAAATGTCATCTTCTTCACCCTCTTCTCTTCCCTTATCTCCTCTTTTTTCTCCTTTTTCGACCACATTTCCTCCATTTTTTCCCTTTCCATGACTTCAATCATTTTCCCAAACAACCACAACATGCAATCCAACTATAGACTAGTGTAGGATGATCAAAAATCATTAAAAAATTCATAACATAGTAGCTGGAAATTTACCTAAATGTTAGGAAAATTTTGAGTTATTAACCTCCACAACTTCATCCTAATTTACTGCAGAACAAACATAAGGAGAGAACTTATAAGAGAAGTGTCATATACAGATAAAAGATGGTACATTAAGACACATACTAACTAGAAAATTTGAGAGAAAATGAAGATGATGAAGCTGTCTCATTGGTGCTCTTCTATATATTTTTTCAAATGTTTGATTTTTATGTGTTTAATAGTTTATGGGTTGGGCTATTGTTTGTTTTACTTTATGAGCTTTACAATTCTTTTGGGCCAATTCGCAAAGACTATATCGTGGGTTGTCATTACTTCTCTTGCTGTCTTCTCAGAAGAAACCACGCGAGTTGGATCCTTCAGGATGTCCAAGAGCATCAAAGGGCCATATTTTAGTGAGAGAGAGCATTGAGACAGTTTGCCTAGTTGGTGAAGATTTCCTAGTAGTGGCAACTTCAGAGGGGAGGGTGGTAGATTGAGTTTCTCACCTTTGCCATGCTTTTTCCAAAAGATAAAGCAAGAAACTAACAAAAGGCAGAAAAAGGAAAGGATTAGAAAATTCTGTTACTTATAGTCCCTGCCACATTAGCTGCATTTTTTGTAGCATAGACATTTTCATTTGTTTCTCGGTTTGTGCATAAAGGGACTATCGGACTAGTTTATTTATACTGATAATGGATCGCAGAGTTCACGCCAAGCTGAAGATAACATGGCATATACAGACAACGTCAGTGGCTTACAACATGATCTGTTCTTTTTTTATAAGCTTGCACTCAAAAGGTGGAACCTATATATTTTTTGTGCCAATGAGGTTATTCAAATCATGGTAGAATAGGTGATGGAAAAAATTCTTATTAGTCTAAGATAGGATAAATTGTAGTTGTCATTTTTATGTTAGACCTGAGATATAAGATGGACGTATCACTTTTTTATTGTAAATAGCTGTGTGATGATTGGACTCAAGAACATATTGATATTATTCAATTATGGTATGATTTGTTTAATGATTATCAACTAAAATTAGACAAAGATTAGGATCATCGTAGTTTAGTTTCAATATTAACTTTATGTTCATCTTCATCTATTGTTAATATAACTAGTAGGATGTCAAATTTTAAGAATTCATCAAAGGAAATAAAAAATAGAACTTCTTATAGTAATATGGAGTTGGAAAACTATTTGGAAGCAGGTGTTATGACCTCAGTTAAAAATGTGCAATTCAATGTATTATCATGATGGAAGAAACATGAAGGTACTTATCTAATCATGCAAGCAATTATATGGGACCTCTTAGCAATTTCAATATCTATTGCTGCTTTGAAGTTTACTTTTAGTATTGGTGGTCAGATAGTTAATCTTTATTGTATTTGACTTCATCTTGATATTGTAGAATCTCTTATGCGTGTTTGAATTTAGTAAGGTAGTGAAGATATTCAAGACAAACTCTATTTTTTTATGATATGTTAATTTGTTCACCTTAATAGCTTTAACAACCATATATTATATTATTTTATATTGATACAGGTAGAAAGACCATTCTTCTAAAGGAAAGTTTCTTTGAACAAATAGTCAATGATGAAGATATATCTATTTGCTAATTATCATGTATTGAATATTGATTTAATAAAATTTTTGTATAATCAATTATAATTTACATAATAATTTTTCTATATACAGATGAAGTGTTGTGAAGTTAACAAACAAAATTATATATTATTGGCTCTATCCATTAGCTCAACTTTAGTCTCCAACTTTAATTAATTTTTAATCTTTTTTTATTTAGATAATAGCATTATAATACTCTTTAATTTTGAAAATAATAGAATTTTGATAATAACATTGTGATACTCCTTACATAGGCAGAAATTTGAATTGATATTATTCTTTTATTTTTTGAATGGTCCAAGTATAATGATTGAATATTTCTGCACAAGGGAACATTAATTTTCTGTTTAATGTTTTGGAAAAGGCATATTGCTTTTTTATTTCCATTTCCATGCATCAGGTCCAAGTAAACAATCGCTCTTCATTAATTCCTTTATATCAATGAATATAGGGCAAGCCTGTAATTCATTAAAACCTAACTTTGTACAAATTTCTCCATCTCTAGTGAATAAGCATCATTTTCCGCCGTCTAGTTCTATATCGCTTCGTAACTTTGTACAAAACCTGTATAGGTTGGTCTCGTTCCTTAATTGTTTTTCTTTATTTGGTTTTATCTTCACGTAATAGTTTTTTGTGCCTTCACATAACAGAGAATTGGATCATTTTCAACGACCAAAGCAGTAACAAAATTATTCTTAACTTTATTATCCATTTCATCATCTTTATTATATTCTTGTAATCATATATGAATTTAAGTAATACGGACCATGATTCTTCTAAACCTTAAAATAAAATGATTTTACTAAAAAAAGTTTAACAATTAAAATTATTTGTATAATTGATAATTTCTAATGTAAATGATCCAAATATCTAATATCAATTTTAATAGTGTATATATTCCCGTTGTTAGGAATTAACATATTTTTTATATTGACATATAGCGTTTTTTAAAAATAAATTTACAATGTTAGAAATTTAGAATAATTTTATCAATAAAAGCTTAATATTAATTATTATTCGACATTAAGATCCTTAAGTGAAAATGAAAAAGAAAAGTTTTGATTTGTTATAAGATAACATTTTTAAATAATCTTTATTTTTTTTAGCAAAGTAACAAACATATATATTTTCTAATTGGTACCTTATGTTAGGGTTAAACTGCGGAATTCTAGAACTCTTCAAACTTTATGTATTAGCAATATTTCTACTGGATGATGTTTAATTAATACTACATATTTTTATTATATATTGCAAATTTACATGAACAGTTTATTAATATATCTAAAATAACTAGAAAAAGTGTCCATATTTTTTTATTAATCATTTAGGAATTAAGTAATATTAGTACAATTTCAATTTTTAATATTGGATAGACTCTCTTATTAAAAATTATTTTATTTTAAAATTAAATTAATTAATTATATAAATAATAATAATTAAAATTGGGAAAATTCGGCCTTTATAGTTATTTTTAAGCCTAGCTTAGGCCCATTGCTAAGTCTAGTCTTTAAACCAATGTCATAATTTGAAAGCATCAGTAATCTATATATGCTAGGATATATACTTGTTTTTAATATTTAGCAAGATGTTAGTATAATAATCATATGTTTTTCATTCTTAAAAAACCTAAAAAGTTGTGAAATAAATTATGAAATTATTACAAGTATCAATAATAATTTAAAAGGAGATATTGAATTCATTTGAAAGCTATTTGAAAGGGCAACAACTTTGAAGAAAACACTAGAAGTCAATTCAAGGTTGAATATATCATAAAAGTGAAGAAGTTAATGGAGAAGACAAATTATGCATTGGGCAGGACGAGGAGATAGGCAACCAGTCATGCAACGGATAGGAGAAGTTGGGAAGTAGAACAAAAACAATGTCGTAGTGGTACTTCGACTAATGCCAAACTTATCGTACTTTTACACAAGAAGTTAAATAACAAAATTGACGCCAGTTACAACTTGGTATCAAGCATCAGCTGCACCTAACTTGAGGCAACAAAAGTTCCAAAATAAAACCAGCATTGGTGTTGATGTTAATCTGACAACAATTCTTGTGCCCAATTTCTAAAGATATATTAATTCTCAAGTTCAAACATTCTAGGACTTTTTTGTAATCCTAACTACAAACACTCTTATTAGGTCTAATCTAGGGGTTTAGGAGCTACTTGATAATCATCTTGCTTTATTTTAATAGCTTTATTCTTTCTTAGCATTGAAGGAGGATTGAGAGCAAGATTGGAAGAGAGTGTGACAATTTATACTACTTTTTCCTTCAATTATTTCCCTTATGTTGAGATTGATTTATTTGTGTTTCATTCTTACTATGTTTAGTGACTAAAACCCTAGTTAGAGTTAAGGATATAACTTGTAACAGATATTACAATTTTCAATACATAATTTAATTATTTATTAGTTGAATTTATTCTCTTTGTTCTTAACTATTGAGTTTGTGACTGACCATTATAGATTCAATCTTATAAGATTGTATGAAGGACTAAAAGGCTAGAGAATGAAAGTATCATTGTCTATTGTGATAACTAAATATATTAACTATAATTAATGAATTTAATTAGGCTGAATTGCAGATCAAGAGGAGGTAGTTGCCTAATTGGACATACTTATGCACCTCAATGGGATTCATAATATGGTGACATAGGTCATATGGGATTGATACTTTGGATTTATTGCAGTTTTAATAACTTATTACAATATTTAACTCCATACGCTCGCAGATGGATTAGGTCAGACACCATTTGAAGAAAATCATGTTATCATCAATAGTTAAATGTAGAGGCTTCGTTAGCTAATATTAACTCTAGTTGCCTTTTTAAAAGTTATAGAAATCCTCTTAATTTTAATAGTATTTTGAGTCACCTTAATTCAATATTTTTGTTGAAAGTTATGTCTAAAATACCAAATAATGTTTAGTGATGACAAGAAGTTAAACCAACATACTATTTTACCAAAATCTTTATTCTTCTTTAAGTGTTATAATAATAATTATTCAATCTTATAATTTTAAACATCTAATATCAATTATTAACTCAATTAGCAAGCATTAAAAATTTTAATAAAATTTTAAATTTTATTGAATTATAAATATCAAAATTTTAAAACTTGGAATCATATAGTATAAATGACATAATTATGTTATTCCACTTTTCTTCTCTCGCGGTGGTAAACATAGCCATAAAATGTTTTTTTTAATTTTTTTATTTTCTTTCTATCATATTCCTAATAAATGAAGTGTTAGCTAAAGGATTTTTAAAATTATTATTTTGATGATAACAATCAACAAATATTTAGTTATGTTTCAAAATTCAAAGTTATTGGATTTTTCCTAAAAAGGTAATGATTATATATCTTGGTTATCTCTTTAAATAAAAAAAGAAATGTTTTCCTATTTTACAAGGATGAATCTAACAAACTCACTATAATAATAAGAAACTGATCCGACAAATCAGGTTTGGATAAGCTCCTACATTTTCATATTGACAAAGGATCCTTCTATTCAACTAATTCAATAGTGGCTTCAAAGACACAGTCAAAGGCTTATTCAAGTAACCAGATACTTGAAGATTCTATCAAAGATATTGAGAAAGATGTTTTAACATAATCAAAGTCGATTTAGAAGTAACGACTAGTTGAGAGGAATTTCTATTTAAGGAAGAGCTACTGATTATGCACATCAAATTTTCAGAAATATATCAATAGCATCAATACTTACTCTAAAAAAGTTATATCTATACCATCTAAGCTTTAGAAAGTGAAAAGACTCTATCTAGAAAGAGATCAATATTCTTTGAAGCTCATATTAAGCAAACCCTACCTTCACTTATTGAGAGCTTGTGGAGTTAAATACTACTATTGTGGAAGAACTTTGAAAAATATATATTTGTGAGCTTAGAGAGGCTCATAAAATTACTACTTAGAGATTTATTAATGAAACACTCAAGTTGGAAACTTAGGGATTGGATGTAGGCTTCGTTATAAGTTGAACCAATATAAATTAACTAAATCGTTCTTTCTCTTACCTTAACTTTTAAATTTCCACATTTTACTCACTATTGTTTTTAGTTTGCATGAAGCTCCTTTTGCTTTAAAGTTTGACAAGCTCTTTTTGTTTAAAAATTTGATAGGCTCCTTTCGTTTTTAAATTTTGATAGGCCTTTATTTTTTATATGAATTAATAGTAACTAGGAAAATTTTCAAGTCACACACAATTCCCCCTCCCCCTTGCGTTTGTTTGCTTTATTATTTGGTAATAAAGCCTTGGTTTCATATTTATTAAGTTTTACAGCATATGATAAATCATGGTAAACAACTTGAGAAGTCTTGAAGGACAATCTGTCATAAAGCCTTCTTATTTTAATGGAAACAACTACTCATATTGGAAGGAAAGAATGACAATTTATCTCTAATTAGTTGATATTGAAGTCTGGCAAGCTATCGAAATGGGAGATATAGCTCCTACTACTAATGATGTAGAATTATAGACAGTAGATGATAGAAGAAATACTCAACTAATTGCTAAAGTAAGACATCATCTGATTTGTGCACTCTCTCTAGAAGAATATGAAAAGATATCTTATTATCCTACATTGAAGGAAATGTGGGACAAACTTCAAGTTACCTTTAAAGGAACAAATGAGGTAAAGAAACATATGATAAGTCTTTTAGTGCAACAATATGAAACTATTTGTATGAAATAGGGAGAAACCATAAACAAATTCTTTGGAAGATTCAATAACATTATCACAGACTTAAAGAATTTGGGAAAAATATATCCCAATGATAAGCTTATAACAAAAATCCTAAGATCATAGCCAGAGGAATGGAGACCCAAAGTGACAGCTCTAGAAACAGCAAAAGATCTAGACACTAGACACTATTTACCTTGATTGGCTACAAGGGAACTTGATGATTCATGAGGCAGAGTTTACACAAGATGAAGGATCCTCCTATAGAAGAGGAATGGCCTTGAAAGTTGTTGATGAGTCAACTCCATCAAATGGTGATGAAAGCGAAACTGAATTACAGATAGATGGAGACGATGAATTTAATTTTATGGTTAGAAAATATGCACATTTTTATAAAAAGAAGTAGATAAGGAAAAAACGAGGAAACAAGAAAACTAGAAACGGTAGGCTCCTGTCAAAAGGTAGCATTAACAGTAATAATACTCAGAATACTCAAATTATATGCTATCACTACAAGAAACCTGTACATACCATACTAGAATGTCCCCTTCTTCTTCAAAAGCACAAGACTGAAAATTAAAAAAAAAACACAAAAAGCAAGTTATGACTATAGCTTGATCTGATGATGATTTGAGAATTTTAATAAAGAAGAGTCTGAATAAGTACGCAATGTTTGTCTTATGGCTAATTCAGAAGAAGATGAGGTATATTGTTCTAACTCTGATATTAAATTTGATGAATTACGAGATGCATATCATGAATTGTATGCTCAGTATAAGAAATTAACTGTGCAATATTTCAAAGAGGTTAAGAAGTCTAAAAACAATGATGCATCTTTAAAAATTAAATTAAATCATTAGAATCAGTAAATAAGAATATGTTGTCTAACAATCTGTCTCTTAAAAATGATTATAAGCAAAAGGATTCTAAAAAAAGGATCTTTGGAAGAAAAACTGATTTAGTTCAAAAATGTATTGCTTGAGAATGATTTTGAAAAAATATAACAATTAAAAGAAAAGGTTATTGAACTTGAATTTAAAAAAGAGAAATTTGTTAGAGAAATCATATCTTTAGAAAAGGATATTGTTAATTTTCTTGATGGAAAGAACAATCTTGATGCTTTATTTGGTCATGGTAAATATTTCTTTGATAAAGCAGGAATATGATATAATGAAAATAACAATATCAAGTTATACAAGAACTTCTTTGAAAACAAAAGTAGTTGTAGTCAAAACAACAAGAAACTGATGCATGGAAAAAATAAAAGTAACTTTTATTTATCTGTTCTATGCTTCTACTGTGAAAAATATGGACATATTATTCATTTTTGTAACATTTGAAGAATAAAGAAATTATCTAAAATATATGTTTAGAGATTGAAAGGTCAGACTACTAACCGGAAAGGACCCAGAAAAGCATGGGTACCTAAATTGAGATAATACATTCTGCAAGAATGTTTCAAAACAATGACAAGAGAAAGTCAATGGATAGTTAATAGTGGTTATTCAAGACACATGATAGGTGAAATATCACACTTCAACTACATTGAAAGAAAAGATGGTGGTAATGTTATCTTTGTAGGAAAAAACAAAGTAAAGGTCACAATAATTGGTAAAATTGGTTCCTTTGACTCTATTTCTATTTACAATGTTCTCTATATTAATGGTTTGAAACATTACCTAATAAATGTAAGTGAATTATATGATAAGGGATATAGAGTCTCATTTTATGCATCTCATTGTGAAATAATTGATAATAATAACGATAACATAGTGTTTGTTAGTCCTAGAAATCATAATATATATTATGCTCAATTAGAAGACATGTCTTTTCAAGAGCTTAAGTGTTTTTATTCTTTAAACAAGGACTCATTACTCTGGCATAGAAGATTTGGACATGATAGCATGAGCATTTTATCAAAACAGTCCAAGAATGAATTAGTAAGAGGTCTACCAAATTTAAACTTTGAGAATAAACAAGGTTGTGAAGTATGCTTAAAAGGAAAATAAATTAGAAGTAGCTTTCCACCAAAGAATGTTGTATCTACTAACTAACCATTTGAGCTTATACGCATGGATTTATTTGGTCCTACCAAAAATCAATGTTTTGGTGGGAAAAACTATGGTTTTGTTATAATAAATGATTATTCCAGATTTACTTAGGTTTATTTTCTGACAAATAATGATGATGTTTTTGAAGTTTTTGAGAAGTTTTACAAAAAAATTCAGATTGAAAAAGGATACTGCATTACTTCAATTTGAATTGATCATAGAGGAGAATTTGATAACAAAAAATATGAAGATTTCTGTGATGATCATGATATAACTCATAATTTCTCATTTCTAAGGACTCCTCATCATAATGGAGTTATTGCAAGAAAGAATAAGACCCTTGCTGATATGAAGAGGACTAGGCTATATGAAAGTGTTTATTGCCTATTACATTTTGAACAGGTATCTTAGAAGGCCTATTATAAAAAAAAAAAACTCCCTATTAGCTGTGGAAAGGAAGAAAACCAATTGTTGCATACTTTTGAGCTTTTAGTTACAAGTGCTTTGTGTTAAATAATGGTAAAAACAACCTTGGAAAATTTGATATAAGGTCTGATGAAGCTATATTTCTAGGATATAGCACTATTAGTAAAGGATTTGGAGTCTACAAAAAATGAACTAAAATGATAGAAGAATCAATAAATGTAGTATTTGATGAAACACTACCCTCAATAACAGCTACTAATTCAGATGATGAAGAGCATCCTTTGGTTCCTAAAGACATGACACAAACTCAAACTATACCTGTAGTGCCTTCAGATTTACAAGATCAAGAAGGTCAATCTGAATCTAGGACAGAGAAGGCTCTTACTTCAAGTACACCTCAACAGTATCCTATACAACAAAGGACACTAGATATTTATAGCAGAGGACACCAAGAGAATGGAGAGGACTCGATACACTTTGGTATATTCTAGAAGACCTTTTAGAAGGTTTTAGGACTAGAGCCTCCTTCAAAAACAATTATGTTGTCTTTGTTTCACAACTAGAACCAAATACTATAGAAGAGGAACTTGCTTATGAAAGCTAGACTGTAGCTATGAAAGATGAACTAAACTACTTTGATAAGAACCAAGTTTGGAATCTAATACCTTGTCCATAAAACAAGTCAGTCTTTAGAATTCGTTGGGTATTTTAAAACAAACTCAATGAAAATGGCAAGGTGGTAAGAAATAACGCTAGACTTGTAGCTCAAGGCTATAATCAACATGAAGGCTGTTAGTGTCTTTATTTTCTATCTTTTTATGTATTAATTTTTTGTTTTTACGGTTTGAAGTTATACTTAATGGAAATTAATCTTATTTTATGTTAAGGTGTATTTTGGAACCAAATAGAAAGAGCCGTAAAAATTTTAGGACAAAAAGAACTGAACCAGGTGTTAAACCTAACTAGATATGGGCTTGTGCAATGATACCTAGGTGAGCAGATCAGCATAAAATGCAATGCATCAGGAGGTAGTGTTAGGTTTTTAATTAAAGAAGCGTGAATAAGAAGAAATAAAAGAGCAGCGTGAAACAGTAGCATAGATGAAGAAAATGCAAGGCATCAAAACGCACATTCTAAAGGAAAGAAACGCAGATGCTATGTTAATACATGATGCATTTTAACAAAAACATAGAGTAGAACAAAAGACATTAGTGAGGGTTAAGTAAGGCATGAACATTGAGGTGGCCAACCAAGGTTTATCTGTCTCGTCAACTATAGTATAAAAAAAAAGGAAGATAGAAAGCTTGCAGTAGAATCAACTAGAGTGGCGAATGAAGAAATGAAAAAAGGGGGAGAACACGTCTAGAGAGAAACGGCACCCGTGACAATCCCAAATGAAAATCAAGCCACAAGAACACCCATGATAGTCCCAAGTAGTTAGGAAAAATTATTATATTGGGTAACTAAACTCTTGTTTCTTGGTTTATAGAATCCTTATTATTGAACTCTGAATGTTGTGAGACTTTCGTTCTTTATTTGATTCAATTTATTAGTCAAGTATTAATTATTTTTCTAGGTTATTATTTGATTGTTTGATTTTACAGCTAGTTGCGCAAATAGTTTGTGATTTTATTAAACCAATTGCTGAATTAAAAAGGTAGACATTCAATTCATTTAATCAAAAGTAGCAACTAGGAGTTTTTGTCTACTATGCTAAGGACATGATTCTGGGAAAAATAGTTGTCTAGGCTAAATATACATCGTATGTATATTGTCTAGTTCATTGATTTTCTTGATTCATAAAGTTATTAATTAATTAAATCTGAAATTGTATCTAGTTTATTGATTAATAAAGGCTAATTCGAATACATGTTTCGGTTCATTAGACATAAGAGAAAATAGGTAAAGAATTTTACCATGACGAAGGCTTAATCAATAAATTGATTATTTTTAGTGTCGATGATCAACGTAAGTTCAATAATAAAGAAGACCAGAAACCAAGATTTATTTTTATCGATTTTTAAATTCTCATTGTTTTGCTATTAGTTATTTTTCAATTTCGTATTCTAATTAAAATTTGTTTAGTTCACAGTTAAAAATCTCCCTTTTATTGCGTAACTACTAACATTTGAATTCCTCGTGGGAATGATCCCTACTTTACACTTCTACATTAATTTGTGTTGCAGGAAGTTGGTTTCTTTTATATTTGGTCGCAGGTGACAACATTCACCAAATTTTGGAGACGTTGCCAGAGATTTTTGACGATTTATATACGTTATGTGTTCGAATCAATATGAAAATTTGCAATACAATCCTAAAATTGAGAAAATAACAAAGTCATTAAGAAAGTAGATGAAAGAAAGACAACAAATACTGAGAGAAGAATGACAGAGGGAAAGGAACATGGCTGCAAATCGCACTTTACACTAACTGGCTGCTCTAGTTAAGGACTGACAGCCTCATTGCGTTAATCTTTTGAATTTGGGTGATAATAATACTTTTGAGTTGAAGTCGGGACTGATTCACTTGTTACCTACTTTCCGAGGCACATTGGGAGATGATGCTTATAAGCACTTGAAGGAGTTTGATGTTGTTTGTATAGGGATGAAGCCTACTAATGTCACCGAAGAGCAGATAAAATTGAGAGTTTTTCCCTTTTCTTTGATGGAGGATGCCCAAGATTGGTTATATTATTTACTTACTGGAAGTATTACAGCATGAGCAGAGATGAAGAAGCTCTAGAGAAGTTTTTTCCAGCTTCCCAGGCTACCAATATCATAAAAGATGTGGAATCTGACAAAACACTAAAGAGTCATTGTATGAATATTGAGAGAGATTTAAGAAGTTGTGTGCAAACTGCCCCCGTCATGAAATAAGTGATCAACTGTTGATTCAACATTTTTATGAAGGTCTTTTACCGACTGAGAGGAGTATGATAGATGCTATAAGTGGAGGAGCTCTAGTTGATAAAACACTAGCAGCTGAATGAGATTTGATCTCAATTATGGCGTCTAACTCTCAACAATTTGGAGCTCAAAATGATTATGGTTCAAGACATGTTACTAAGATGGGATTTTCGTCGTTAGAAAGAAGATTAGATGATTTGACTTCTTTAGTGCGTCGACTTGTGGTATCTAGGAAAGAGGAAGTTAAGACTTGTGGTATTTGTTGTTAGCCCTCATATTTTTTTCTCTAGTTAAGCATGATTTAAACGAATTATGAGGTTTTGATGGATTTAATTTTTTAGGAGTTATTATTATATTAATGTTAGTAAGATTATATGACATAGGTTAATGGAATTAAAGTACTAAGGTAATAAGGATGTTCAAGGGCATTTTTGGAAGACCACTTAAGGGTATAAGACCATAAGCTTATAAGGAAGGGCAAAATGGACAATTTAGAATCATTAATGGCAAATTTGAAATAAGAAGTGTTGGATTGCTTTTAAGGAAGAGGTAAAAACGTGATTTCAGGATAGAAAGAAGAAGATAAAATCGAAAATAAGAAAAGAGAATTATGTGTTTTGGTTTTTGCAAAAAAGGAAGGAAGTAGATTTAGAGTTCTTCATGTCTTAGTGTTAAAGAGAAAATTTAAAGTTGTTCAAGAAGTAAAAAAAGGAAAAGGAAGATTAGAGCTTCCATTAGAGCAAACAACCTCACTATTTGGGGAAGATTCAAGGTAAGTTTGATTTTAATCTTTTGACTTTTTGAAAGGTTTTTGGTTTATAAAGATCAAGAAATGTATGGGTTTAAGAATTATAGGATCAATTTTAGTCAATATATCTTGTGGGTTCTCCAATTTGAATCCTTATTGAGTATGAATTTTGTCTTTGTTAAAAGGGAATCAAAGGAGGCAAGAGGAGCAAGAGTAGAGGCACTTTTGAACAAGTTTTAAGCAAGGAAATTCAAGATGGGTCATGGTCTTATAATTAAGTAATAAGCTACTTATGTTTTTTTTAACTGATGAAAATAAATGATTTCAACTATTTCATGAACGTATTTTATGACTCTTTGAATGCTTTATGAATATGTTATATGTTTGGTACGAGCATATTGTGTTGATGAATTATGAAAAGATTTCATAAACGTACTTTATGACTCTTTGAATGCTTTATGAATATGTTATGTGTTTGGTACGAGCATATTGTGTTGATGAATTATGAAAAGATTATGCAAATGATTTTTTTAATAAAGATACTATGTTTGAAAAATCATGTTTACGGAAATGGTTTTTGAAATATCTCATATTCATTAAAAATAAAGTTTTGAAAATGTGCCATTTTGGGCAACAAGTTTACAAGTTATGAAATACATGTTATGTGGGTTTGGGTTGATCCCTTAAGTATGTCAAGTGCATTTTGACTAAAGGCTTCTCCCGCCTGCCGGTTAGTGGCATGGAGCTCCTTCATGGGCTCCTATAAGTTCACGGCTATGCAAAAACCATTTTGTGAGAATGTGATAGTACGTTCTGTTCACGGCTACATAAAACCATTATGGGAAATGTGTAGTATGTTCTACTTTGGACCTTCCAAACCATTTTGATGTGCTTATGTGCTCATGATATGTTGACAAGATGGATGCATACCTGATTTGCATTATTGAGAATTTGGTTGAGAATTTGAGAAATATGCGTTTTGTGATTCAATGTGAACTTTTGTTACAATGGAAGTATTTAAATGGTTTTGCTTGTTACTAAGTGTTGGGACCCTGTCCTTGCGAGTCATATGCCCGAGGTCCTAATTAACATCTGGACACGTATCCCACAAGGGTGGCGTGCCCACGCCAGTCAATCATCAAAATGAACCCACTTCTCTTATTTCTGAACAGATTTTGGGGAACCTTAAGTTAGAATTGTAATTAGACTTCTTCAGAACATTTGTTCCCTGTTGTCTTAAGTCTCTAATGACACCAAAATCATTCAATTTGATTTAAAAATCTAAAAGTTATAGCTCAAACATTTTTGGACTATTTTTGCACTGAAACAATACATTATACCCAACTTTACTCTAGAAATTGAAAGTCTTAGAGATTGAATTAAAATTCGATTTCTTAGATAATTTTTAGCACTCTGTCTCTAGTTTATTTAAAAACAATAATCATCTCATTTGGAGCTCTAAAGATCGAGGTATCATCCAAATACAAAAGTATGTTTACTAAAATATCCAGTTCATACTCTTTCCATTGATACCCTTACTTTGATTCGTTCAATCTTTTTTAGATCGATACCATGTTAAATCAGAAAAAGAATGCATGTTATATTTGGAGAACCAGTAGATTTCAAAACCTTTTAGAAATCTTATTTACAGCGGAAGCAATATATCCAAATCATCATGCCAATCTATACATGATATGATATAAGGATAATAATAGACATAAACAAGATGAAGAGTATTACCGACTCCTTTACTACAATTTTAATTCCTTGCTACACTATACTCTCCTTCTTCTTGTATCCAAAGCCTTTGCTTTGTTAATCTACTTCTCCTTGTTGTTGTATCCTCAACCAATTTGATTTACCTCTTGTTCTCCTAGGACAACTTAGTTAACAAAATCCTTTGGTGGGAAAGGAGAAGAAACACTTTGGAGGAGTATTTTCTTAGAAGAAAGAAGGAAACAATGAGACACTTCTCATGCTAAGTTTCGGCCATCCATAAGTGAGAGGAGAGAGTTGGTCAAAACAATGCAAGAACCCTTTTTGTATACTCCTAATTTCGGTTATGTATACTAAGAGAGAAGAAGGGAAGCATCCAATGCATCACACCTTTCTTTAACCAAACATAAAGAAGCCATTAAATGAGACTCTTCTCATTTGTTTTAATATGGCCATATGAAAAGTCCAATCACCTAATATTATCATATTAATTTCAGTATTTAATGATGTAAGAAGGAAGATGGTCCATCCAATGTACACCTTTCTTCTTTAATCCAATCAATGCTAACAAGTTACATGCCAACATTGAAAGATAACCATTAAACCATTTAATGGTAAGTTTATAACTCCATTTAATGATGATAAACCATAAAAAGACCATCTTTATTTGCGTTTTAATGTCAAATGTACAGCTGCACATTCAACCATAACAACAACGAAATTGATCCTCTATTTCTTAAAAAAATTGTTTTAATGTACTTAATCTAATCAATTATATTAAACCAAAGTCTAGCCTATTTCTAAATGAACATTTGAGCTTTAATTAACAATTAATTAGTGCAAGCCTAACATTCAACTATGGGCTTCTAAAACCTCCATTAATATTTCTTACTTAGCATGATAACCTTCCTCAAAGCCAAGTGGGGAATCTTATTGGACTTTGATAATTCAAGTTCCAATAAGCCTAGAATTAACTTAATCTGATTAGAATTAATTCTAGCTTATTAACTAAATGTCATTCCACTAAAGACAATAAGTTGAACTCTTGAACTATTAAATATTATGAGAACACATATTTTATATCCAATTCCAAACCCTATTTAGAACCTTATTATAGCCATCCGTACAATAAAGGGTAAAATTACCATTTTCCCTTATATTGGTTTTTCCATCTAGATCTCCCGTTTTACTTTATATGGTGATTAACACACAAGATCTCATCTTGGTGTTAAGACTTGCTGGGTAGCTAGTCCATCAAACTACTTTCGCCAGTTTAATCACCAAATCTCCTTAAAACATCTAAAGGTAATGATAGCACTATAAACTCTTTATTTAAGTGAGTTTTCCCTGATACATGTTTCGATTGATAATTCCAACATGCAGACACTGGATTAATACTCTGTTAAAAACCATTCCGATCATATCAAGAATTATAATGAAGCACATACAAGTTCACCACTCACCAAGATTGTGGTTCATAATAAATGAATGCTTAAGTTGTATGTTTTAAGATTAAAGTAACGGCCCACTTTATTCTTGAAAACATACTTGATTCCAGTTTCATTTAATAGTGCCATTATCGATAGTCAACTACTATCATGATATTTTGAAGTAAACTCTTTTACTTACATGTAGATAAATTGCAACACTACAGTCTATACCATAATCAAGCGAGCAACTTGATCATTCAATTGAGAATCAATCAATTTAGATTCTTGTAATATACATAGTTCCCATACATCTCTAGTAAGCAGATTTCAGTCCAATCCAGGAATGAAACATTGGACTGTGGTTAAGTTTATACTTAAATATCTTTGTAGTCTGAAGAATTTAATGCTTGTTTACTCTAGAAGTAACCTTATTCCGAAAGGATATACAGATTCTAATTTCCAATCAAATGTTGATTCAAGAAAATCAAATTTTGGTTCTATATTTACTTTAGGAGGTGGAGCCATAGGCTGGACGAGTGTCAAGAAATCTTGTATTGCTGATTCGACTACGGAGGCTAAGTATGTTGCTAATTTTGAGGGTCACCTAGCAAGGACGGGAATGAGGGATATGTCAAACTTACTTTAAGGTAAGTGGGAGATTGTTGAAGTTATGTAAATATAGTGATCTGGAAAGCAAGTGTATTTACATGTACCTTAATTTTCTTCAATTGTAGTTTTGTAATGGAAATATTTATTATTAATAAAATAAAAGAGTTTGGTTTTAATGAGCATTATATATCTAGTCATA
>JAOQMP010087105.1:0-17032 GCA_027563575.1 Erythroxylum pedicellare
TGAACTACCAAGTATCTAATAATATAATTATAAGCTATTAAATAGTAAAATAAAGAAAAGGAACCTTAAAGCAGTCTTCAGATTATAAGAAATCCGACAATATTATTTATGTGGAACATATTTGGAGAATCATTAACCAACACCAATTCATTAAATTGTTTGATCTCAATTCTGAAGGTGAAACATATGATTTTATTTGAACTTGATCGTGTCAATCTTTGTTTTCTTCAAAAGCTACTTGTTAATAATCGCAATTAAGCAACTAATTCTAACAGAAAAATGCAGAGATTAAAAAATTCAATCAATTCAGCTGGTTCAAATTTTAAATCGTCCAATTTTTTTATTTAGCTTTTCACTTTTGTTTTTAAAAATCGATCAATATATTAATTAATCGTTAATTTTTATTAATTATTAAATTATTCTAAATTAAAATAACTAGATAACAATATTTTTTAATTAAGTTTCAAATTCTTTGATAAGTACAATCTCTTTCAATCATATTTTAAATTCTTTACGTTTTAATACCAATTGGACTTTTTAAACATTAAACTTCTTATCTTAACGGTTTAACTTCTAGTTTGGTTTTTAAAAAATTAAAAAATCGTATAAAAATCTGAGTTAGATACAAAATAAAATTGTCAATAGAAATCTAATTGTGAACAGGAAAGTTTAGAAAGACGAGCAACCAAGATGATTTGGTTACTGATACCGAGTGATGTTTTTGTATACTATAAAGTAATTAACAAGTATCTTGGGATGATTACCGTATGAATAAAAATATTAAATCGTTAGTAATAACAGCATTTAGCAAACAATTAGCGCTATGAAATGCAAAATTATATGTAAATATATATATGAACTGCAATAACTATAGCGCTTAATTATCATTAAACAATTTGTAGAACTATCAAAACTTGAGTTCATAGACTAAATTAATTTTTAATTAATTGATTTATTTATTTTATTTGTCAAGTTGATTTATAGAGATTCTACTGTATATAATACAGTATATAATAATACGAATACAGTATGTAAAGTGCTCCTTCGGGTGCAAGTGGAATGAGTCCAACTGGAGTACGACGTGTATTTACAGTAGAGTACGTTTAGATAAACGACATAAAAGAGTAGTCAACGTCCCCATCTCAGATATTTTAATCTAATGAAGTTATTGATTTATGGATCAATCATTGCCTGCTGTATCTGAGATCAAAAGAGTTTGATTCTAATGTATATCATTGCCAAAAAATTCATAGATTCTTAGTTACTAGAGCTGCAATTACACAACTTCCATAACCCACAGAGATCAAAGCAAGAAAATACAAGAGGGTCATCACCATTTTTTAAGTAGAAACACCAGTAAGCTTAAGGATCATTAATGGTTCCAAATAATGAACTCATCGATGTCCTCACGAAGTGTTTTCCAGAAGCTGAAACCATATTGCTAATTGCACTAACAAAGAACAGTGAGATAAACGTAAGGTAATTTGGATAATCCCCGAAATCGGAGTTCCTTTTTATCGGTAGTAAATATTCACTGATATATATAGATATATCAGGGAGCATTGTTCAGAATATGTCAGGTCCAAAGCTTCCCAAGATTGTTAATCAACTTGACAGCATGCATGGTTAGTATTTCTATAAACCAAGTTGTGCCCATTAATCTTGGTCAACTCCAACCTAAATTTGACGAAATAGAAGATCAGGTGCGTGGAAGAGAGACCTCAGGAGTTTTGTGTCTACATAGCACTGATGCAGAATTTATTTTCTGTTCTACTACTTGTATCAAAAGTTGACTTTTGGTTTTGTTTCGAGTTCGTCAGGGGAAAATGGTAGCTTAAGTCCAAACTATGCCAATCAAAATAATGTCCAAACAATTATGAGAAGAAATACAAAGCTGTAGGTTGATCACCAGGATCAAGTGTCAATACATAAACTCAAGCTGATAAACAAATTCCAAAGATTCAAGAATGGAAATCACATATTTTTTTTTTTTAGGTTGGCCAAAATGTTGAATTTTTAGAAATGGAAAGCTACAAATTGATGGAGCTATTTATTCTCAACTTTGATGTATATACTTTTGTATGAGCTATTCTTCAACAATCTCAAATATTGTCCATTTTTTCCTTGTCAATATGCTGAATGCACCCAATCTCATAATTAGAGCTTTGATGCTTAATATGTCCACCAAGATTCCTTGTGATCTGAGTGACTCATTAGTTCGAGCTGACGAAGAAGAAGCAATTTCACTCGACTAACTTTAAGTTAAGAAAGTAGATAAACAGTAATTGGAAATTAAAGAAGCTCCAATTCTGAGGTGAAAATTGCAGAAGGCAAAACTAATTCAAAGGTGTGAAAGAAGCAACAAGCACAAATGATAAACACATAATGCCAAATGGTGATGAATGATGATATATATAGCCAGATGGATTTTATAGGGAAGCAGGTAGAAATAACATACTAATATCAGTAATAATTTAAGGAGTCCAGAAGGCTAATGTTGTCTCTTTATACGGATCTCTTCTTTGGCATTCTTTCTATTGTTGTTTTCTACTTTGGCTCTTACTCCTTTGTTTCTACTGCTTTGCTTTCCTTCCTATTCCAAACTCACCAAAATAGCTAAGTCAGGACAGATATAATATCAATACATTGCCTTTTCAACTTGTTTTCTAATCTTTTTAATTAATACCCCACTAATGAATTATTAAGGTTAATTATAATTATATTTTGATATTTTTTTTAATTCCAATCTACATATTTTCATGATAATTAGACAATATGAAAAAATCCACTAGTCATCATAAATGATAAGGATGTAAGCATTTACCGACTACCACAGGAGTATGAAGAGCAAACTGATGACTGTTTCTTCTTGGAAACAAGACAAACAGGCACAACTACTGAGGTCTACTGTTAATCTGATAATATTTGATTTTAATATGGTAAGGAATTATATTCTTAGAATGATGTTATAATCAACGAATTCTAATTCAACATTTTTTTAGTAGGAATGGATGGACCTTGGTCTTTGATTGAGGTTGGCAATGGAATTTCTTCTTCTTTTTGTCTGCTATCTAAACGTCACCCTCCTTCACCACCTATTATTAGCACCCTATCCTCCCAACATCAGCCACCATCATTTCAGAAATATGTCAAATTTTGTTCATGATTTCGATGATGATGAACAGTTTCAAAGCTGCATCCTTTCTCAGTCCTCTAATGGCAGTCCCAACCCTCTCGAGAATGGCATTGCTGGGTCAAATCCTACCTCCTCAAAAAGGAAAAGGAACCTCCCAGGCAATCCAGGCAAGCAAATACACCCATTTCTTGTTTATATTTATACCTCAAATTGGCTGTCAAACCTGCAGTAAAAGCATATGTAGCAAATTCGAGTAATCTGCTAATATGACTGTTGAACTGATAAGCCTGGATTAGCTAATGAGACTATTAGTGCAGCTACCCTTCATGTTCTACAAGCTTGTTCTTGATCATTCTGTCATATCTATCTAGGCTGGATCTCTCAGCTATCCAAAAACTAATCATCAAATCATTAGTTTATGATATAAATATATATAGTTAGGGAGGAAGAAGTACAGCTTGTGAGAAGTCAACGGCATATGCTACTCACTTTCAAATTTTAACTAAAAGATTTGTCAAACCATATTTTAGTACTTTCGGGCAAACCCTTTTGCATGCAATTCATGATGCACCCTAGAGAATTGATCATTGCTAAAAAGAACACACAAGCACCTTATTCTGCACTTTCTTTAATCAAGAAAGTAAAAAAGTTGCGAAGTTTGGCCAAGCCATCACCAATCCTGTAGTCAATTGTAGTTTGCAAGCTAAAGTTTATAACTAGCTCTATCAGACATACAAGTTTCAAAGATTAGTTGAATGTGAAAAACTGACTTCTTGGCCAACCTTAATTACCGTACAGATCCAGATGCAGAGGTGGTAGCATTATCTCCAAGGACTTTGATGGCAACGAACAGATACATCTGTGAGGTGTGTCATAAGGGATTTCAGAGAGATCAGAACCTTCAGCTCCACAGGAGAGGACATAACTTGCCATGGAAACTGAAGCAAAGGCCGAGCACGCAGGTTAAGAAGAGGGTTTATGTGTGCCCTGAACCTACCTGTGTGCATCACGACCCAAGCAGGGCTCTAGGGGACTTAACTGGCATCAAAAAGCACTTCTGCAGAAAACATGGTGAAAAGAAATGGAAGTGTGACAAATGCTCTAAACGTTATGCTGTCCAATCGGATTGGAAGGCTCATACCAAAATCTGTGGAACTCGAGAGTATCGCTGTGATTGTGGTACAATTTTCTCAAGGTTAGAAATTCCTCATTCTGTGACTTGCTAATTATATAACAATCTATGAATTGGATTATATATATAAAAATAGAATGATCAAGATTTTAGATAATGAGCTGAGAGTGACAATATAGTTCAGGAAATTGTAGTCGATGCAAGTGCAATCCTAAGAGTGATGAGATGACATTAGGAAGGAAGTGATGAGATTATTTGCTCTTTTTCTTGTACAGGAAGGACAGCTTCGTGACTCACAGAGCCTTCTGTGATGCCTTGGCGGAGGAGAATTACAAAGTGAACCAGAACATAGCTGTCATGGGAGGAATATTGCAAAGCCAAGGTCAAGAGCTCTTCACTTCATCAATGCCAAGCTCACAGTCGGGGTCTAAGAAAAGTTCCAAGATGAACATGACGATGTCTGACGACAAACTCGATAGCTCGCTCAAATCCTTCTCTCTGAACTCTGCGGGTATCATGATGCCAAGCAACCTAAACCCAATGCTCGATCCACGAAATACTTCTCTTGCATGCTTTAGCTCTGCGGATGGATCAAATGCTTCTACAATGGCAATTGGGTCTGCATACACTTCTGCGACAGCACTGTTACAGAAAGCAGCTGAAATGGGAGCAAAGATAAGTGACAATACGATCGCACCAATTCTGCTGAGAGGGTTTTCTGGATTCTCTAGTAGCAGTATGAACTCATCTGGGGCGATCCTGGAGAGTTCTTCCGTAGTTGGTAACATGGGACCAACTACTGCAAACATGAATGGATTATATGTAGCTGCAGTCACAGAAAGGTATGAGAAGAACTTGGAAACTAGTGGATATGAAGGAAGTAGTGGAGTTAGCAATGGACTGATGGAGTCTCCACTAATGCACTCGGGAAGTGGAAGTGCGATTGGAGAAGTATACATGAGGGGTGGTGAAAAGTTGACAGTTGATTTCTTAGGAGTGGAACCCCCTAATGGACATTCTTCAACTATCGGGAAGAGGAGAAGCTTTCAAGGCAACAATAATGTCATGGAGTTAGGTTACTCAGCTGCTGCTCACCAAAACTTTCACAATTTGCATCCTGACTGGTAAAGAATACTAGCAGAGAGGAGAAAGGAGACAACTTTAGAACAACAGGAGAAACATAAAAAGAACTGGACACCCTTGGAAGGAATCATTCAATGCCGACAATAAATCAGAAGACTCACACATTTCATTTCGACATCTTTTAAATTGTTCTTTGGTTTCTTTGATCTTCTTTTTCATTACTTGACAATGAACCTTAGGGTTGAATGCTAATTGAGAGGTTTTATCCTTCTATTAATGTGCTCTTCTACTTCTCTCCCCTATTACCAATCTTTACTAGGATGGATTGTTTAGCCAGATACTGATAGGAAATGATCATAGATTCCAAACCTCTCGAGCAAAAGTCTTCTGTAACTGTAACGCCACACCACCAGGACCAATTTGTCATCCTACTATCTCATGGTGTTGCCGCCATTTTTATCTTTATGTAGGTGATAGTGATAGTTGATGACAAACAGTTCTTTTCCAAATCATACAATTCACATCACTTCAATCGGCTAGCTGTTCCAGTTAGTCACTTGGAAACAAATAAACAAACAAATGATAAAATCATTTACAAGAAAAGCGAGCATGAAACTTTCACCCACCAACGACACACAAACTAAAGCAGTAGTTTTAAGCATTCCACTGCCCCTACAAAACAGAGAGCGGCTTCTTCCAATCTAACAAATTACGACCTCTGCTATTGCCTGAAAAATGACACAACACTAAAAATGAAATCCAATCAGTTCGTATATTGACACCCGAAGCAAATTCCTATAAGAATGAATACACAATGGCACAACACTCTAAAGCTAACCCTCACCACCTGTTAATAGCATTTGCTCCCCAATAAGGAACAAGGCATTCCTTTCTAAGCTCTTAACAATCCCAGAAGAGTAATATGTTTCTGATGGCCATTTTTCAGGAATGTGCAAGACCAGTCACATTCAGGTCCGTTGAGGAATATTATCTTGGGTTTGCAATCTGAACCTCTCCCTCACAGCATAATTTACACCTTAAACTAACTTCATTTATCTCTATGAACTTTCTACCTATCTGTTGAGCCATGTTCCATTCCAAACTAATCAGCGAGTGCATCAGGTGTCATCTCCAGGTTGGCTGCGTGATCCCAATTTGCATTTCTTGGCTGAATCCCAAATTGTTGAGAGCCACCAATACTCTCCATCTGGCTTCGAATATCTTCAAGATCCTCATCAACGACAGCCTGACGTTTTCCAATTTCAGAATCAAGACTCAGTTTTAGCATTTCTGAGCTCAAGGCGTGGCCCATTGGCATTGAAGTTGCAGAGACCAAAGTTGCGTTCACCTTAACATTTTCCCTGAATTTGTTCTTAGATTTGGGAATCTTCGAGAAGAAAATTTCCACAATGTTACCAACACAACCTAGGTTGTAAGGATTGGTCTTTTGATTGTAGTGATACCGGAAATTTTCATATGTTGTCTGCATAAATTGGACATATTAGGAATAGGAGAAAAAAAAGAAAAATGGTATAGGAAAAAAGGTTGAAAAATGGTAAAGACAAAATAAGAACCTGATTGGTGAAGATTAAGTAAAGATGAAATGTAGTGAGGCCTCCAACAAACCAACCAGATATAAATGTAAAGAGTATGAGAATTCCGGAGGGAGGGGACTTGACAAAAGCCATCCAGATATTGCAATGGTGCCTGTCCATTATCTTCTTGATGTTCACCCAGCAGAAAGCAAAAACATAAATGCAAAGCATGGATGTGGAGGACACAAACATGAAAAAGATTCTGTAATTTCTCTGCCAACAGTATATCCGTTAGGTGTATGAAAGGTAAAATGGTATATTAAACCAAATCCAACAACAATAAATTAGAAAAACCTTCAGAGGTCAAAGATCATAAATTTGCATTCTAAGGATAGATAATTAGTACTGGAATGCATGTTATCAATCATTATTAAGCAGAATTAATCTGCAGTTGCACAGTGAAGAATCATCAATAATAATCACCAACAGCTCTGTTGATCGAGATTAAGAAACCATGAATATTTTTCCATACAGACGTCTCTCACAACCTGGAATCTTTATATCAGGTTCTTAGTGACTTTGTAGATTGCAACTTTATGAGAAATGTTTGTTTGCTTGGCTTCACATAATTATCCCACTATGGCTTATTTACACATTGCACTTACTTAATTACCCATTTTAGCTACTTGGTTGGAGAAAGTTTAACCAAAGGACACAAAAGCAAAACCACCTGAAATAATTGGAAAGGACTATCAGGTGTATTTATGTCTCTTGCTGCAAACTTTTCCTATCAGATAGATCGTATAACATATAAGAAGTTTGATAGCATTTACTTGTAAAGGTTGATAAAGAATAGAAGTATGCAAAACAAGCTATCTGATATAACTTGTGAAGAAAATAAAAGTGAATGAGTGTTGGAAGGCATCTCACTTCCTCCAGAACATGCAGGGAAATTTAGATTGCAAGTAAATGCAGGATAATAAGAAAGTTCTCGAAGTAAACACACAATTTAGACAAGATTTAAAGCATAAATGAAAGCAATATCAGTCCATGTTGTACCTTCCCGATACATTGACCCACCCATGGGCAATGATGATCAAAACGTTCGACACAATTGTTACATATGGAGCAGTGAGAGCATCGTGGTGGCCGATAAAGCATGCATGTTTGGCAATATTTGACCTTGACTGCCACCCCATTGATCACAGTGTCTTTCACATGTGGTAAACCCTGACCAGGACCATGAACTCCAGGCCAATCTGAACAGACACTTGAGCCATCATCTTCTGGAGGATGATCACTGCGTGGAATAATGCCTGGATCTCTTGCAGATGTAATGAAGAGAAGAAGAACAACCTGAATTACAAATCCACAACAACATAATTAAATCAAAAAAAGAATGTTGAAGTATTAACAAGGAGGGAAACTTCAGAATTCTCATTTTTATTGTGCAAACCATTTTGCCACATTCAAAATTTTTGCTATTAGCAAATGAGCCAGAAAATGAGTTCGTTTCTGCCTTGAACCATTTGCATAGACAATACAAAGAATCACAAAGCAATTTAAGCTTAGCAGCTTTAAGTTAGTGTCTTATTGAATATCTCACTTCATTGGATATTAACATCTTGTTTGCACTAACACCAATAATGCTGTAAGACATTTCTCGGTTAGAAAAAGCGGAACAACTTACATATAATGTGAAGACCACACAGGCAGCTGTAATAAGTTTACCACCAGGGTCTGGGAATTCATCCACAAGATTTTGAGAAACAAAAACACAGAAAAAGATCACTGGAGTGACAATTAGAGACACCGTAAGGAATAGTGACCTCACATCTGGACCAAATATGAGTCTACCCCCAAGGCAGAATATCTGCATCGCCATATAATGTATGAGTCAGTTGTTTAGCTTGCAATATCACACTTATATTTCATAAATTAAATTCCACTTATGTCTCATCCAACACATGTTGTTCGCTTGAACATACTATGGGAAAGGTTTTGTAGATTGAAAACTCATTCAATGTATCGAGAAGCATGCAGTGAATGTGACCAAAACTGAAAGGCTAGAGGTTCAGAGAATGTTATGAATATAGCATGCACAAACTAGTTGCTCCAAGAACACGTTAATCAATTGAGTAACATTAAGATAAACCAACTCGATGATGTTGAAACTCTTGAACATAGAATGAGGAATTTTTCTGACCCCAAACTTTTGATTCAATTCTCAAATTGCAGAAACCATTTTTGCATTCATGTTACCAAGAATTGAGCAATCCAATACAAAACAAAATCCAAGGGAAAAAGTTATGTTTTTGGTACCAAAAGAAGTCCAATAAATGGAGACTCTAAGAACTTTGAGCCGAGATGACCGAAAATGACCGAAAAGAGAACCTAGCTAAGCAGTAAACGAAACAAGCATCAAACCAATGAGACACCACACAAATATGTAGAAGACCTGAACATATAATCATGATGAGGAACGAGATATACATACATACATATATACATATATACATATATATGTGGATGGAGAGAGAGAGAGAGAGAGAGCAAGAAGATTACGTTGTTGCCTCTCCAAACTTGATAAAGTCGAATGTTAGGTTGATTGTTGTTTGTGGAATATTGATGAGGCATTTGAGTTGCATACATGTTTTTCCCCTCAATCCCTATTAATCTGGAATGCCTTCCTTCAGAGTCATCTCAAGTGCCACCCCATTTTTCGGGGGGCTGTTATGTCCTTATTTTTGCCCACCAAAAACCCACCACCAGTACTTGCGTCTAAATCTTACCCACAACAGCCACAATAAATAAACGCAAAATGTTCAAATCCAGGCAAGTTGGCAGAATGCAATAGCATCAATTCATGTAAGCTTGGCCTCTCTGTCTGCCTGTACTCTGTATAAATAAATAATAAGCAAAATTAAAAGATGGAATGAATACAAAAACCTTAAAGATTTAAAAGAAAAGAAAAAAGTAAGCAAAAGGTGATGAATAAGAAAATGCAGAATGATGATGAAGTAGCAAAAAGATACATACTTTAACCCCTTCAAGCAAATGGTAGGGTTTGGCTCACAGAAAGGAGAGTAAGAGAAGGTTGAAAATGGAAGAAGAGAGGTGGGGGAAACAAAAAGAAAGAAGCTTGCTTTCTTTGGTTACTTTCTCATTAGAAATTGGACGGATGTGCATGCAGCTGAAGAAGACTAATCGATAATAACATAAACAAAAACAATAAGAAAATAACAAACATAAAGGTATATCTCTGTCTGTCTGTCTAAACCAAAAAATGAAAGCTCTCTCTTCGGCTTTCTCGTTCGTGTTGAGCACAGTTTGCTCTTCAAGCCTGTTAGTTAGTTTTGGTAACTAATTCTGTAACTAATCCATTTATGTTATGTTCTTTTTATAATTCCTTTCTAATGGTTTTGATTAACAATGTTGCTTATGAGTTCATTTGTTTCTTTTTTCTTTTACACTCTGTTTCGTACTATATTTATAATTAAATCAGAAACCATAATAGGCATAAGTCCAGTCCGGTCCAGTCCAGTGGGGAAAGTAAAATCAAGTCCAGTGATTCCCATCTATAAAGTAAAACAGATAACAGTGAATCAAAAATTTTGATTTTTATAAAAAAGTAGTCATAAAAAGATGAAAAAGCAAAACCAAAGGGGAGGACATGACAGCTCCTGCAAAGAATCTCTTGCCTCTTGGTTTTTTCAGTATGCTCATTTATGCAAACCATGTGAAAAGATTGTTTTTTCAAGGAAACACTTTGTATTTTATTTAATGAATTTCATGCAGATTCAAACTTAGACCTCAGACACTCTGCTTAATTAGTTTCTGTCAATGAGGTCTGTTTTCTATTAGCCATTTGATCCATTATAAGTCCCTTACAATGAAACTACATGTACCATTGAATTATACCCACAGGACAGCTACCTTATGTTTCAGAAACTGTCTGTGATGCCAGAAGTTAATAACTTCATGACCTCAATGTACTTACGGACTTCCACGTTCAAGTTTCACAATTTTGTCACAGCTTAGATTGATCTTCACAAACCAAAGTAGATCCTGCCCAGAAGATTTTCAAGAACAGAATTAGATTCTCACATAAAAAGAAAAAGAACAGAATAAATTCTTAGACGCCTTTTTTCTACAAGCACGTAATGATTCTGCACAAACTACATACCATCAAGTTTATATTCTAGACTAAAATCCAGCAGTTCTCTACTGAAACTGGAAGTTCCTGTGTTCGAGGATGGGTCATTCTGAGTTAACTATTCTGGTTCTCAATCTTCCTGCTACAGTGACTGTCTCCGAATTGAATATTTTTTTCTCCTACTGCGGCTTTGTTGAGAAGATAGACCTTCTCAAGTATTGAATTTTAACAAACCTTTCAGCTAATTTTTGCCAGTCTATGTTTTGGATAATTGGTATGTTGCAGAAACAAAGACCAATCCCACTCTGCTTTAGTAACTTTCAGACAGCCATATGCTTTTCGGACTGCTCTTCTCCTGAATGTAAGGAACTAGAAAGGAACCAAAATGATGATGTGATAGTATGTCGTAGTTTATAATCGCAGTGATTTCAATGTTTCTATTCCTTTTTCTTTTTTCGGATTTAGCTGTCTCCCAATTGAAGTTTCAATTTCGCTTGTCTTGGATTCATGAGCTACTTAATTCAAATCTAATTTGGTTGGTATATATTTTACATGGATTCTTGTAACTAATCTTGCTTGACGTCCTCTATTTTCAATGCTTCTTGCAAAATTCTGAAGCCAAAAGACTATGGTCATGATGAGTAAATTGAAGAACTGTTTTTATCACCTGTTTGCAGGACTGTGTCGTGGCTGGCAAGCAAATTCGCATTCTATCCGCAAAAGATATGGTGACTCTATAGTGATTTTTATTGTTCATACAAGCTTATTTCCTAGTTGCCCCAACAGGCTATTCATGTCAACTAATAGTTAGATAGGCAGAGTTCACCTAATTCTAAGTTCAGCTTCTGTATAACTAAGTATAGGAAGATATCAAGTTGAGATTTGTTTCGATTCTTCAATGAGCAGAAATTTGACAGATGAAACATCATAAACTTAATGCTCCGATATCAAGTTCAGCAGGAAGAAAAAATGCAGTTAATTGTAAATCTTATCACTAGTATTGGTAATTTGTTAAGCAAGTTAGTCAAGGCTCCACGAGTTGGATTAGATGAATGCATGAGCTGTTGATCTTCTATAAAACTGATGATATTGCTCAGTTTCATTAATACATGACAATGGCAGATCAGTTAAATTCAGTTCGACCATGCATAATGACTACCCTCGTTTAACAGAACCATGAGACGAACATCATTGGTCTGGCAGCTGTGCAAGGAGGGGCAAGGCGAGATGTGCCTTCAGAGGAGTATGGAATGCAGAAGATGGTCATAGATGTGAGAGATGGTAATTGCAAGCTCGCAGAGACAGGGAAAGTGCCGGTGGACAGAACAAAACTGGGAGTTGCAGAACGGATGGGTACCTCAATCAAGAACAGTGAGTACGTCACCACTGGTGATGCATGGTTATCTGTTGTACGTGACAAGACCTCCAAGTACATCTCCAACCTGGGAACTAGGAAAAAGGATGACCCTAACTCTCTGAAGCAAAAGTAGTGATGATAAATGGACTGAACATGGACTTTCCATTTCTTAGTAAGCTTTCACAGGTTTGTAACATCTAATATGTAGAGACATAACCGGTGAGTATGACTAGTTCTATACCTTAAATTCCAGTTCAAACTGTCGACAAAAGCGGAAGCTGTAGAAGCACTAGGACAAGAATTTAGACCGCAACTTAAGGTTCGATATTAGTCTTGACTATATGTACATTGTATCCCAAAGAAGTATAAATGTATGACTTTGTATCAGCTAACAACCAAAGCTTCGAATAGACGCTGAAGGACCATAACAACCTGTTGACTTGGTGACCGAGTCAGTCTACCAAGAACGTACCTCTTACGTACTTGCTATTATAGGCTGTGATACTAGTTTATGATCTAAAGGAGATATCAGGAGAGAATTGAGTGAGCAACAGGGATGAAGGGTAGTGACGCAGAATGGACATCCCTGGAATTGACACTCATGTCATGTAGACATCTGAAAGCCTTCAAATTTTTTCAGAAGCTATCGGCGTATGCTGTTGTCTCCATTTACAACGATGAACTGAAGAAGAAAGAACAGCGTCACAAGACGGAAGTTGACAGAGAAGGTGGTGGAAGCCCCGAGTGGCACGATTCCACCATGCACTTCGATCTCAAAACCGTCTCATCCTCATCATCATCACTTCCTTCTCATCATCTCTACCTCAGATTCGATCTGTGTTGCGAAGGTGTCGTGTTTGGTAAGAGGGCTATCGGGCAAGTTTGTGTTCCGCTCAAGGATCTGATCAAGGAGTCGAGTGGCACAGACTTAACAAGGTCAGTGAGCTATCAAGTTCGAAGCAGTGACAGAAGGCCTAATGGAGTCTTGAGTTTCTCCTACAAGGTTCACCGGAATAACACTGATCCCGGAGACAAGAGAACTGATTCTCCGGTTGTGCCTAGAGGAATTCCACCTTCAGGTTATTACAATCAATCGGTCGATCATCAGCTTGATGTAGAAAAGATACAAAATGTTGAGTCACCTTATAAGCGTCGAACAAACTTGTATCCTTCTCTCCATGAAATCTACATCACTCCTCCACCAATAACTTCTATTCCTGGCACCGATGAAGTGATGACTTATCCGGAGTTTTATCGTTATCATCACCAAATTCCGACACAGGAAGCAATCAGTATGTTTTGTGTGCCAGCATCTTCTGTATCAGGGTATGGTCATGGGGTGTATAAGAATAATTATCATCCACATCCATTGGCGGCGCCATTTCTGCAAATTGTTCCTGAGACTTACCAGTGCAGAACGGAGTCGATAGGTCATGGTAACGGTCAAAGTGGTCCTGGAGGTTGGGCGAATTAGTAGTGTCCATATGTTTAGCTAAGTTAGTTGGCAAGGAATAGACATGAATGGTGGAGGGTAGTTGTTGGCAATTGCATTCATAAATCTATTCCTACGTTTTATCATATCGTAGCTTAACATAAATACAGTATTTCTGAACCTCTCGTTTATTTTTCTGAAACTTTCAAGGCTCCTAAAGTCTGAACTTGGTCGGGCTTTCGCCACTCCCAATAAACAGCTTATACATGTTACAATGAAACAGTGAACACTACACAGTATCGATTTGATTGATTCTGTGTGGACAAAGTGAAATGTTTGATGTCAAATACAAGACAAATACAAGACAAATACGCCAAGATCGTGGTCATTGCCTCATTGGTCGATCACCTACTCCACCCCGCCAAGCACGACCTGCGTAATAACCCTGGACAATGCAAGTCCACCTGGAGTCTTGTCAAGTAGGCCATTTGTACATAAAATCAAATCTGACCCATCTTTAAGAACTTTGACTCATTCAAATCAAATTAGCTAGTGTTTACGTACTAAGAATATGTCTCAGGCTGATGTAAATACGATGACAGATTGTTAAATGTAGCTCAAGACCTTCGATGAAAAGTGGAGATAAAGGGCTCCTAAGTTGCATTGTGCATGATAGATTTTAGAGTGCTTTTCATGCTTTTGTTGGGTGACAACTAAAAAGCTCGCACATGCATATTATCTTTTAACGGTGGACACCCAACGATCACAAAGGTCTTCTTCTTTCACGTTCCTCGCGGAAGTAGATGTAAAATAAATATAGCACTAGCATGTATCTTATACATCAACTTTCAAGTAAAGATCTATGCATATAAAACCACATATATATATACACCACCGAAAGCTTAAGCCAAGAAAAATATACCTCCAGTCATTACCTCTCCACCGAAAATTTTGATGCCTTTGTGAAGTTTGGAGCTTCTACTCTCTTCCTTAACACAACTAATGGTGTCAACAAGATGCATAGAGAGAATAGGAACCAAATCAACGTTTTAAACCCACTTCATACCTACTTAGTCTTTGGCCATCACAAAGAATAAGGGTCGGGTATTATGGGTGACAGAATATGCGTGAGTTACGGGTTCATGATTAAATGGATCATATAATCATAAGTGAACAATATGAGTTTAGGTAAGGTTTGGTAAAAATTTTACATTCTTCCATTTGTTCCATTTAACCTAAAACCACCATACATAACAAGAAATTAAATATATGAATAACGGCGATAGGTCCTTTTATAGTGAGTATTATCTTTCATGTATTATATATACAAAATTTCTCATTATTAGCCCTTCAACTTAATGAATAAACTATATGTTTATTCTAGGTCCAAATTAAATGACATTTTTCAAAACCAATTAAAATATGTGTGCACAAAATTTATGAGAAAATATCAAACTGAATAAGAGTTCCATTGAATCAACAAACGTACAACAAAATCACATTGTGGAACCAAGTCCCATATGCACTACGTGATCCTTAAATTGCTTAAGTGGCATGCCTTTAGTTAAAGGATCCGCAATTATCAAATCAGTGTTGATGTGCTCTATGACAACTTTCTTTTCCTTAACACGTTATCTTAAGGCTAAATACTTAATGTCGATATGCTTACTTCAACTTCCACTCTTGTTATTTTTAGCCATAAAGACCGCAGCGAAGTTGTCACAATACAATTTTAATGGCTTAGAAATTGAATCAACAACTCTGAGCCCGGAGATGAAACTCTTTAACCATATACCATGCGAGGTGACCTCAAAACTTGATACGAGCTCAGCCTCTATAGTAGAAGTAGCAATCAGGATCTGCTTGGCACTTCTCCAAGACATAGCTCCACCAGTTAGCATGAAAATATAACCACATGTTGATTTCTTTGAATAAATGCAGCCAGCAAAGTCTGAATCGAAGTATCCAACTACTTCCAAGTTCTCAGTTCATCTGTACAAAAGTATATAATCCTTTGTGCCCTGAAGATACCTCATAACCTTCTTTGCATCTTTTCAGTAATCAATACTTGGATTACTTTGATATCTTCCTAACATCCCAATAACATATGCAATGTCAGGTCGGGTGCAGACCTGAGCATACATAAGGCTTCCTACAGCTGAAGCATATGGAATGTTCTTCATGTGTTCCCGCTCAAAGTCATTTTTCGGATATTGATTCAAATTGACTCTATCACCCTTGACAATGGGTGCTAAATTTGGTGCACAATCTTTCATCTGAAATCTCTCTAAAATTTTGTTGATATAGGTCTCTTGAGACAAACCCAAAATGCCTCTAGATCTTTCTCTATGGATCTTAATGCCAATGACATAAGATGCCTCACTCATATCTTTCATATCAAAATTCTTTGAGACAAATTGTTTCACCTTATATAGCAAACCCTTATCATTAGTCACAAGCAAAATGTCATCCATGTATAACACAAGAAAACAAGTCTAGTCCTGTTAACCTTCTAGTATAAACACTGATCCATTATATTCTCTTCAAAATCAAATGAAGTGATAACCTCATGAAATTTTAAATACCACTGTCGGGAGACTTGTTTTAACCCATATATGGATTTATTAAGCTTGTAGACTAAATGATCACCATCACTAGAGGAGAATCCTTCAGGTTATTTCATGTAAACTTCTTCCTCTAGTTCACCATTGAGGAACATTGTTTTCACATCCATTTGATGCAACTCAAGATCAAAATGACCTACTAATGCCATGATTACATGAAGAGAATCTTTCTTAGATACAGGAGAAAATGTCTCCGTGTAGTCAATTCCTTCCCTCTGAGTGAACCATTTGGTAACAAGTCTTGCTTTATGTCTCTCAATGTTGCCTCATGAGCCTTTCTTTGTCTTAAATACCCATCTACATCCAATGGTTTTCACACCATTTGGCAACTCAACGAGATCCCAGACTTAATTAGATGCCATAGAATCTATCTCATCCTTCATAGCATTGTACCACAAGTCTGATTCTTTAGAACTCATGGCTTAAGAAAACGTTTTAGGATCATTTTCGACTCCAACGTTGTAATCTGACTCTTATAGATACACTATATAATCATTAGGTATTGCTGACCTTCTAACCCTAGTGGATCTCCTTAATGTTGTATTATCATCCTCACGAGGAACTTGTTGCTCAACCT
>JAOQMP010087113.1:0-17032 GCA_027563575.1 Erythroxylum pedicellare
TTTCTTTGCACATGAAAATAAAACCACCAAAACCTCATTTAATCTCATTTAATAATTCAAATTTTCCAAGAAAAGTTTGGGGTCCAACAGAAAATCCCACTAGATAAAATGCGATGAGTATAATGAAAGCAGGGATTTTTGATGCAAGTGGCCTTGGAATAGCTAGGGTTATAGGATGGGCCATCAGCAATGCGAGACCAAAAGTGCAATCTATCAAAGCTAGGGGGAACCCTACGATGAATGATGTCTAAGTCGGTAGGAAGGGAGTAACTGGCATTGAACTCATCAATGGTTAAAGTGTGTCTTCTCCCTAAAAGTTGAAAGGAAATCTTACCTACTTGACAATCACGGCCTTGAGTAACCTCAATAGAAATTGTACTAAAAAATTCCAAGGTTATATTCGAATACATTGAGCACCTAATATCTAGAAAATTTCTTAAACCGATAGCCCCAAACAGTCTATATATATATTAGCTAGTAGGTCTAAGTTACTCAAAGTGTCCTCATTGTAATACCTAGTTGCAGCTAGAGGTCTATCTTTCAATTTGTCATATCTAGCACAATCATCATTATCAAGTAAACCAAGGGGATTGGAATTACCTCTTTGCCGTGGTGGTTGGGATGGTTGTGGGCAGCTCGAGCTTGACCCTTCAAGGGAGATTCTACTCCTCTTAGGCCCCATTGTTGAAGGAGGTGATGGTGAGAATGGAGATGAAAGTAGGATTAGGTGTGGGAGTGGAGGTGGACATTATGGTGGAGTTAAGATTGAAGAGTGGAGAATGCAATTTTTAGGGCTAAGGTTTAGAGAGAAGAGAGAAAAAGATGAAAGTGAAAGAGAGAAAGGGAAGAGAAGGGGTTATAACGAAAATAGGCTGGAGAGGGGCTACACACGGGTCGTGTGGATATACACGATTTGACCATGTAAGTCACATGCAGGAAATGAAATTGGAAAGCAAGGTAGACACGGATCATGTGAATATACACGGTTTGGCTGTGTTTCTTTCATTTGAAAATCAATTCTCGCCTGGTTCAGGACACGGGTCATGCAAATTCACACAGTTGGACCGTGAAATTCACTGCATCACCTTTTTTTTGGATTAATCAAGTACCTGTACAAACTTGAAACAAACAAATCAAAAGTGAAAGAAGTAACGTAAACAAATGCATATAAATAAAGCTCATTAAATGGTATGAGCAAAACATTGAATTATATCAGTTTCATTGTGGTTCTGAAAGTGTCAAAGTTGTTGTGACACTTAATGGATGTCCTACAAAATAGGGTTTTAGACGCTAGCCATTAACCGTAAAAGCTCCCGAAATGTCACTCCAAACCTCGATCATGCTTTGTGGAAACACTTGTAGAACTCGAAATGGACCATTTGGATTTGAGTTTACTTGGAAAAAGACGAAGACGAGGGTTAAATAACAAAACTAAATCACCTTCTTCAAACCGCTTCTTGGTAATATGTTTGTCATGCCATAGCTTAGTCTTTTCCTTATACAAACGAGAACTCTTATAAGCTTCCAATTTCAAAATGTCCAACTCTTTCAATTGCATTGCCCTCTTTTCGCCAACAGATTTCATATCAAAGTTTAAAGTTTTGATAGCCTAATATGTTTTGTGTTCTAACTCCACTAGTAAATGACATGATTTTCCGAACACAATCCTATATGGTGTTGTACCCAAAGGTGTTTTAAAGGCCGTATGGTAGGCCCAAAGAGCGTCGTCAAGTTTTAAAGACCAATCCTTCCTTGACTTATCAACTGTTTTTTTCAAAATACCCTTGATTTTCCTATTAGAAACTTCAACCTATCCACTTATTTGAGGGTGATAAAGTGTAGCAACCTTGTGAAAGACACAATATTTCCGCAAAAGAGTCTCAAGGGGCTTATTACAAAAGCGGGTACCATTGTTACTCAAAAGGGCTCTTGGAATTCCAAAACGAGTGAATATATGTTTCTTCAAGAACTTGATTACCACCTTACCATCATTCGTGGAAGTCACAACTGCCTCTACCCATTTTGAAACATAATCCACTGTCACTAAAATGTAGAAGTTGTTATGAGAATTACGAAATGGACCCATAAAGTCAATTCCCCAAACATTAAACAATCCAACCTCCAAAATTCCAGTTTGTGGCACCTCAGCTCTTTTTGATATGTTTCCTAACCGCTGGCAATTATCACATGTAGCCATATATTGCTTCACATCACTGAACAAAGTAGGCTAGAAAAATCCTTCTTGGAGAACCTTGGCGGTTCTCTTATCTGGACTGAAATGACCACCATAAACTGTCGAATGGCAGTGGTGAAGAACATTATGGATTTCATCTTCAGGCAAGCACCGTCTAAAAATACCATTTCCACAATATTTATACGGCAATGGTTCTTCCCAGACATAGTATTTGGCATTAGAGATGAGTTTCTTCTTTTGTTGATAAGTAATCTCTAGTGGAAACACTCCACAATCAATGTAATTAACTTAGTCGGCATACCATGGTGTTGCAAAAGATGCTATAGCTAATATTTGTTCTCCCAGAATGGAATCATCAATTGGACAGTCTTCACTGGGAACATCAATCCTATAAAGATGATCGACTTCCACATTCTCAGTACCTACTTTATCCTTGATTTCTAAATCAAATTCTTGCAGTAATAAGACCCATCGGATAAGACGTGGGTTGGAGTCCTTCTTCTTCAACAAATGTCGTATAGCTGTATGATCTATAAAGTCAACAACTTTAGAATTAATTAGATAAGACCTAAACTTTTCAAGAGAAAAAATATCTGTTAAAAATTCTTTTTCTGTAGTAACGTAATTGATCTGAGCCTCATCTAAAGTATGACTAGTGTAGTAGATGGCATAAGGTTTGTTGTCTTTTCTCTGTCCTAAAATAGCTCCCAAAGCATGATCACTTGCATCACACATTACTTCAAATGGAAGATCCCAATCAGGTGCTTGCATAATCGGAGCTGTAACTAAAGCATTTTTCAACTTGTAATAAGCACTCAAACAATCCTCATTAAATTCAAAAGGTACATCCTTGGCAAGTAAACGTGTTAAAGGTTTTGCTATTTTGAAAAAATCTTTGATAAACCGTCGGTAAAAACCAACATGTCTGAGAAAACTTCTCATACCTTTTACTGAGGTAGGTGGGGCCAATTTTTCAATTACTTCCACTTTTGCTCTCTCAACTTCAATACCTTTACTCGAAACCAAATGACCCAATACTATCCCCTCTTGGACTATAAAATGGCACTTCTCCCATTTCAAAACTAAACTAGCCTCTTCATATTTTTCCAACACTTTTGATAGACTTATCAAACAATCATCAAATGACAAACCATAAACAGAGAAGTCATCAATAAGCACTTTCATTATATTTTCAATGAAATCAGAAAATATGGCCATCATACAATGCTGGAAAGTGGCAGGAGCATTACAAGGACCAAAAGACATTCTCCTATATGCAGAAGTACCATATGGACATGTAAAAGTGGTTTTGTCTTGATCTTATGGGTGAATGAGAATCTGGAAGAAGCCCGAATACCTAACAAGATAACAAAAATGAGAGTTCATAGCAAGTCTTTCTAACATCTGGTCAATGAAGGGAAGGGGAAAATGATCTTTCCTTACTGTTAAATTCAACTTATGGTAATCTATGCACATTCTCCACCCGGTGACAGTTTTAGTTAGAATTAGTTCATTTTTTTTCATTTTTTACTTCTATCATCCCTCCTTTCTTAGGAACTACATGGACTGGACTAATCTACTTACTATCCGAAATAGGATAAATTATGCCAGCCTTAAGTAGTTTTAAAATTTCCTTTTTGATCACTTCTTTCATACTAGGATTTAATCTCCTTTGATGTTCAACGGTGGGCCTATGGTCATCCTCCATTAGGATTTTATACATGCACATAGAAGGATGAATTCCCTTAAGGTCGTCTAGAGAATAACCTATGGCCTTTCTACGCTTTCTTAAGACGCTAACAAGTTTTTCAGAATTAGCAGCATCCAATTTAGCATTCACATCCACAGGATAAGAAGAATAAGGACCTAGAAATTCATACTTAAATTAGAGGGAAGGGGTTTGAGTTCTACCTCAGGGGCTTTCACTCTAGTTGGTTGATCCACTTATAAAACTTCAAGCTACTCTTCTTTGGCCTTGTAATTTGTAGGGAGATTTGCTAAAGCTTTAGCAATCATGGCCATTTCTGGAATCTCATCACTTGGTGTTCCATTAGTAATCAAACAATGCTCAAGAAAATCATCCAAATGTTGTTTAGACAAATGGGTATTTACAACGGAATCAATTACATCAATCCTAAAACAATCATCAGATAAGCTTGAAAATTTAGTGGCTTTTGACATGTCAATTGAACACATTCCTCATTAATCTCAAAAGATAATTTTCCATTTTTCACATATATCTGACATCCTACTATAGCCAAAAATGGGCTCCCAAGAATGATTGGGGTGCGGGTGTCTTCCTCCATTTCCAAAATAACAAAATCAACAGGCACATGCAAATTACCTACTTTAATTGGCACAGCTTCTAATACACGAACAGAATATTTAACAGATTGATCAGCTAATTGTAAAGCAATAGTTGTGGGTGTCAACTCCCTTAGATCAAGCTTCTTACATAAAGAGAGTGGAATAAGACTCACACTTGACCCTAAATCACATAAAGCACATTCAATTGTAACTTTACCAATTTGGCAAGGGATTGAAAAATTATCAGGATCTTTGAATTTGGAGGAAGCTTGTTTTGGATGGCAGCACTACATTCAACAGTCAAGGCAACAGTTTCATGCTCTTCTAGATTTCTTTTATTCGACAAAATTTCTTTTGAAAACTTAGCATAAGAAGGCACTTGAGAAAGTGCATCTGTGAAAGGAATGTTGACGTAAAGATTTTTGAGAACTTTTAAGAATTTCCTAAATTGAGCATCTAACTTGGCTTTGGCCATTCTATGAGGAAAGGGTATTGGTGGAGTGTATGATTTTTAGGATGGCTTTTGTAGTTCCTTAGAAGGGTGATCATCCTCACTCTTCTTTTCCTTCTCAACTTCCACCTCTCTACTAGCCCTATCCTGAGTTTCAACGGCGCCCTCTTTTGCAACTTCATTCCTAAGATGATGGAGTCCAGCTAATTGTTTTCCACTTCTCAATATGACGGCTTTACAATACTCCCTAGGATTGCTTTTAGGTTGGCTAGGTAATTTCCTTGATGGTGTGATTAATGAACTAGCCTAATTTGCGATTTGGTTTTCAAGTAACTTGTTATGGGTAGCTAACAGGTCTACTTTAGAGCTTAATTGCTTGATGGTTTCTTCTTGATGTCTTTGGGCTAGTAACATAAATTCCATCATACTTTCTAGGTTTGATTTTGGAGGTCCTGGTGGATTGGAAGGTCTTTGAAATCTAGGAGGTGGTCTAATTTTTGGCTGAAATGAGGGGTTTTGGTTATTCCTCTAGGAGAAATTGGGATTGTTCCTCCAACCTAGGTTGTAAGTGTTTGAGTGTGGGTCAAATTGAGGTCTTTGGTTAAGGTTGTTAATGGCATGAACTTGGTCACTACCCTGATCTTGGGAAAAAGGACTACCAACTTGACAATTAACAAACAAATGATCAATAGAACCACCTATTTCATATGCAGAATTAGAACTACTAGCATTCACAAAATTAACATTCAAACGATCTATCCTGTGAGTTATGGCATCAACTTTAGCAGAAAGAATAGTAAGTGCATCAACATTATACTTACCTAGAGTACATTTTGTTGTTCCTCGTTCATTGGACCATTGGTAGTTATTGACAACCATCTCTTCAATGAGATTGTATGCATCAGCATAAGTTTTATTCAAAATTGCTCCACGAGCTGTAGCATCGGTTAATGTCCTAATCGACTGGAGTAAACCATTGTAGAAGTTATGAAGGACCATCCAACTTTGTAAGCCATAGTGTGGACACAACTGAAGTAAATCTTTATAATGCTTCCACGCTTCATACAACGTCTCATCATATTTTATGTGAATGTTGAGATTTGATTTCTGAGATTGGTCATTTTTCTTGGAGGAAAATACTTGGCTAAGAACGTCCTGGAGAGTTGATCCCATGTAGTAATAGATCCAGCTGGAAGTGAATGAAGCCATGATCTTGCCTTATCTCTTAAAGAGAATGGGAAAAGGAGGAGACGAATTGCATTGGGCGTAACTCCATTCATTTTCAGAGTGTCACAAACTTCAAGGAAGACCGTTAAGTGCATATTTGGATCCTCAACAGGTGACCCTCCAAATTGCGACTGCTGTACCATAAAGATAAGGGCTGGTTTCAACTCGAAATTATTCACTTCCACACTTGGATTCCAAATTCCTAAAGTGTTTTCTTGAACACCTGACTCTGCATAATCTCGGAGTTGCTGTCCTACTCCTTTGGCCATCGTATTCCTACTGCTGGTAGTCGTCACCTTCTTCTTATCTGCAAACTTCTATCTCTTCCTCTTGTGGTACGTTTTGTCAATCTCAGGATCAAATGTGGCTGTGAAAATATATTGCATATAAATCTCAATTCTCCACTGCACGAGAAACAAAATTGAGAGTGAACAAACTTATATGCAAAGAATATACAAATAAAATAGAATTAAGTAGGGCTTAGTCAACTTTGTTCAGAAAAATTCAATATTTGACGCAAGTCCCGCACGACGGTGTCAAAAACTTGATAAGACTTCACAAGTATACAGGTTTAGTTGCAGCAATCAAGCTTCAATCCACAAGGACTAGGTCGAAGTACTAAATTTATACCTTCCAAATTTGCTAAGCAATTGAATATGAAAGTTCATTTGTTAAGGAAGTATCAATACGCAATTAACAAAATTTGAGCTAATATTCTAGGAATTCATCTCAATAAGGAAATCATGTCATCCTTATGAAATAAAATATTGATCCAAGTACATTAACTCACTCTTGTCAATTAATTCTTTCGAAGTAATTAAAGTGTTGATTCCAATTTTTAAACTAGTTTCCTAAACCAAAATTGAATCCAACCCAATGAACACAATGGTTAATCTCAAGTACTCTTAATGAAAAATTCTATTTCTAGATGTTCTTTCAATTAAGTATAATATAGTAATTCAGACATTAAACATCACTTTTCAGTACTTAGTTTAACATCTATCAATATTCAAATAGAAAACCTAGATTATATAGATCAAATCAACATTAGATAAAATTACTTTACTAACATCAAGTCAACATCGAATTTAGAAGTAAAGACATAAGGTTTAATAAAAAAATTCCAAGTTGAAACAAACATCCTAGAATAAGTAAATTTACAGAATCATGACTGAATTCAACTAAAAAGTAAAACCATAAACATGAACATTAAAAATAAATAACAAGTAAAAGAGGAGGAGAAAGAACTCTAGTTGCTTCTTGAATCTTGATTTCTCAATCTTCAAGTTTCCCCTCATGATTTCTTCGGTCTTTCCCCTCTTTCTTCTCTTTTTTTCTCCCTAGTTTCGACCCCCAAAACTCTCGTCCTTCATTAACTACCTTTTTAACCACTGAAAACTATCAAAAATCGTCATACACGAGCCGTGTGACAATACACGGTTAGACCATGTTTTTCTCGGGTTTGGCTGCCTTCTCCCTATTGGAGGACACGGTTAGTGTTAATTTACAAGATCTGACCGTGTACTCCTCTGATCTTCACCTCTTAATCGCAAACTTTACATAGGCTATGTATTTTTACATGAGTAGACTATGTATTTCTTTGGTTTTCATCATTGTCCTCTTAAAACATCTGGAAACACCGAAAACAAAGGAGCAGTACCAAATTCACAAAAACTAAAGATAGTTTAACACCATTCAATACAAAAGCAATGAAAAATAGAGCTAAAATATATCAAGAATATCGACTTATCACCCTAGCAAGATAAAGATCAATTAACTTAGGGTTTTTGGTGGATGGCAGAAGAGGTGATAATGGTAGTTAGGGTTTTTTGTTGTTTAATTAAATTAAATTAAAATATGACATGGATTTAACATGATGTATGGCATCTTACATATACCATAACATAGTTGACGTGACTTGCTACATTAGCTCTATTAACGGGGACACTAATGTCGGACCATATTTGAGAAAAATTAAAAATTCAAGTATTTAATTGTTACTTTTAAAGTTTGAACTATAATGGCAAAATTGTGTACAGTTTAAGATTTTTTAGTAATTAACTCATATCTTTACTAGCACTCATCTTCTAACTAACCACAAGGGTGAATAAAAGATTTGGATTATAACAACAAGTTCGAACAATAATCTAGTAGAAATCTCACTAACACCTGAGATTTGGGGAGATCTAGTAATAAGCAGTTTTATTTCTAATTAGTAAAAAGTTTATTTCCAAATGACCACCATAAATACCACAACAAGTTCGAAAGGTTTGAAAAACAAAATAGTATAGGATGATCAATATTAGAATTTTAATTTCTTTTAACTATTTATTAATTGCAATTTTTAAATTTTAAAAATAAAAATTAAATTTAATCTAATTAAAGATAGTAAAGTAGTTTAATAAATGAAGTAGTTAAATGAGTTAAACTTTTGTTAAGAACATGGGTACTTATTACTATAGGCTAGATTCTTATTAGGTCTGTGAAGGGGAGATTTAATGAGATATCTATAAATAAATTTAAAAGTTTCCTATCGTTTACTTAATCAAGTTCATGGACATTCAATAGTTTTTAATCATTAAAAGGCTCACATATTAAGAAAGGTGGAAAGATACGTTAATATCATAAAGTTACATAACTTTTGTTAAAGTCATTCAAAAGTTACAGCAGCTTATTCATTCACCAAGGAGTTTGTTAAATCGTTAAATAACTTACTCGAGTTTTTCAACAGCTTGTTTATCGCCAAATGGATAGCAAGGTAGGTTATTTCAACAACTTGTTTATCAATATTTTGTAAATTTTGTGAGTCTAGTTTTTCTCCTTGTAATTCTTTAGTCTTTTTGTAGTAAAATTCTTATATCCTTACATGTGGTTTTTACCCTAATTTAGAGATTTTTCATGTAAAATCTGTGTGTCTATTTTATATTCAATATTTTTAATTTCGTTTTAACTGCGACCCCTACTCTGTCCAAGTCCCAATTGTCCCTAACAATTCCTAACAAGTGGTATCAGAGCTAGCCTTTGGGTGCATATATTTGCTTATTGTATGCTATGTGGTTGCCACTAAGAGTGGATCCTCCACATCAAAAGATAAGTTAGATTATTATTCACCCTTCTGAAGGCATTATTCTTAAAGTGTTCGTGGTAGTAGCAATGGCGACAAAGTGCAAAATTGAAAAATTTAACGGGAGCAATTTCTCACTGTAGAAGTTAAAGATAAAGGCAATCTTGAGGAAAGACAATTATCTGGAAGCTATTAGTGAACGACCAGTTAGAGTCACAAATGAAAAGTGGAATGAGATGGATGGGAATGTTTTAGTTAATCTTCACCTAGCTTTAGCTGATGGTGTATTATCCATCATAGAAGAAAAGAAGACTGTGAAGGAAATATGGGATCAACAAGGAAATGAAAAACAAATATAGATTCGACTTAGTAAAATACCAAAACATCACTACAATCTCAAATCTCTTAGAAGAACATAGGAAATCTAGCCACTAATCATGTTTACTAACTCAAAATCCAACATCTACTATAAATTAATCTAACAACATATAAGAAAAGAATGAGTCCTTAAGCCTTCCGGTTAATTGCCTAAGGCTTTCTAAGTCTTCTTTTCTTCTTGTCACCTTTCCTAGTTCTAATTTTTTTCTTCTCTTTGCGTATCCTCTATCCACCTCACCCTTTTCTCCAATCCAGATCTCATCTTATCCTTGTCTCCTTAATCTTTCCCTTTTTACCCTTTCTTGGTGTCTAAGATTCAGTTAAGATGTGAATCATCCTTGTTTTGTCCATCTTTGGTAGAGTGGTATTTACTTTCTCTTAATAGATATCAAAATCTTGTAATTCTTCTTTCAATGCTCTAGCCTTGTATGGATGTTTTAGCATCGAGGTTAAACCGTGATCTTCACTGTAGCATTGAGATTTAATTTGTCAATTTTTTTCTCCAGTGATAATATAGCTTCATATTAATGTTATAACATCAAAGTTTTAGTTTGCTCTCTATTTCCAAAGCTACAACTTCATATTGGCGCTAAAACATTAAAGAAAAATTTTCATAACACTTGCACACATTTTTAAAAGGTTCCTCCCTAGCATTTTAACTTCATCCTTGCATTAAAATAACATAACTAAGATAGAGGACTACAAAATAAAATTAATTTTAAGCTTAAATATAGGTTAAAAACAAAGTATTTCGTACAAATATATAAAGGATGTCTCTGGTTTATAGTTGATTATTCTGCCCATATCGGTATTAACCTTATATAAGACTTTGAGATGTGTATAAGGACATTTATTAGAGGATAACCATTGGTTAAATGGTATATATACCCATAAGTGGTAGAATTACAAGAGTTAATGATGTGTACTCTATTTACTTATATGTGGAGATCTTATCTATATGTATTATGCATTCAACCTATAAGTGTTTCATGATATCTTTGATAAGATGCTCATTACATATAATATTTATAACTTTGAGTATCATTATTATCTTGTATTTGTGCTAATAATATATATTATTTGTTTTATGGTCACCTTTTCTACTAACAACAATAGTGTCACTATTTAAACCTTCATATGTTTAAATTTCTGAAAGTAAAAGTAGGATGTGAAGTTTGCCTCGAAGAAGATAGATATTAACGTGGCCAGGATTAGACGTAGGTCGTCAATTCCCATATCCATCAACACTAAGTCAAATAAAGTTGCCTATACAACTTGGGAGTGGTCAAATAGGATGTTTCATTTGACCACAAAGAGATCAATTCTTGACTATCTACTTAGTGGACTTCCTTAAACTATCATAGTTAAAGATTTTCTTAGAGGATATCATTTAATGTTAAAATTGTTACTATATTGAAATAATTATATTTTATAAGATACACAACGGTAGGAGTAAGGGAATACATCATTAGAATGATCCAACTACAAAATAAACTGAAAACTTTAGATATTGTTATTCCTAATGTTGTATAATTCACTAAGTTATAAACACTCTTCCTTTAAAGTTTAGTATTCTTGTTACTACTTACAATTCCCAAGATGAAGCTTAGCATGTAAATATCATGGTTGCATGTTATATTATTAAAGGGAAAAAAACTAAAAAAAACACCAATTAACCAACTTTAATTGTAATCAAAGGGAAAGCAAAGGCTAAACCCAGAAAATTTAAAGGTAAGGCTTTTAAATTCCCTCCAGTTAAGGAAATTATTCAGACTAGGTACTATAAGGGGTCTTATGGATTTAATAAAAAGTATAAGGTGTTTCTTCTATAAAAGAAGGGACATAAAAAGTAGGAATGCATAATGTACAAAACATAGAAAGAAAAGCAAGAATTATTAGGGGTTCATGCTAAATAGAAAGCCAAATAAGGAAGAGTTAAACTCTATGGTTAGAAAAAAATGAAAAAGTTGAAGATGTCTTAGTAGGAGATATTTGTTTGAACCTAGATATTGGTTCCAAACTTATATTATTGCTTCATTTTTGAATGAAGAGGGCTATACTTTTGTAATTAAGAATTCCATGTATAGTTTATCTTTTAATGCAAAACATATAGGTACAACCTTCTTCTCATATTGTTTGTATAGAATGTGTCTTGACTCTTAATGATATTTATGCTTCATATATTACTGAACATGTTATTAGTAAACGACTCCTGATTTATATATATATAGTGATATAAGAGATTAGGCATATTTCTAAAGAAAAATTTTAGAAATTATTAAAGGATAACATTTTTATAAATCTAGATTTTGATAACCTAAAAACATACATTGATTATTATAGGAAAAAAGTTAACCAAGGTAAAGAAAAAATGTCAACTCATAGTTCTAGTCTTTTAAAAATCATACATACTAACACGTATGGACCATATACATCTATTATCTATAAGTCAAGATACTTTTTTCATATTCATTAATGTTATTCCTATGATTGTTATGTGTTCTTACTTAAGAAAAAGTCTATGGTTCTTGATAAATCTTTAATATTGAATTTACGAACTAATTGGGGGAATTGAGTAAAGTTGTTAGCTATGATCATTGAGGAGAGTTATGGGAGGTGTCTATATAAGAAATGTGTATGACTAATATTTAGAATCATATGAAATAGTGACTCAGTTTAGTAAACCAAATAGTTTTGACCAGAATGGTATGGCCGAAAGGAAGAACTACACTCTAAAAGATATAAGAAAGAAGCATGTAGAGTAAGACTAACCTACCTATTGGGAGAAACTATAAAGACTTCCATGTACATTCATAACAAATTCCCAAGAAAAGAAAAACTAAAAACACCAATTAAACTCTAGAAAGGGGTGGAAACTACGCCTCACTCATCTGCATGTATAAGGTTGCCCTATTAAAGTTCACTATATAATCCTTATAAAGATAAATTGTATTCTCATTTAGCTTGTTATTATTTTAAAGGGTATCCTGACCATTCTCGCTGATATGAGTTTTACTATAGAGATAAAGGATTCAAAATAATGAAATCATAAAAAGCAAAATTTCTATAAAGTAAAAAAGTAGGTATGACTATCATATCTTATCCATCACTCATTCAGCCAAGGTTAGTAGATCTAAGTCTAAACACCACATAGTACATGAACATGAATCTGTACATGTGCATACTAAGGTTCTTGAGGTACATGATCATGTTAAGCCAATTCAATTAAAAAGATCTACTTGAGTGAAGAGACCTACAATATCATATATTGATATTTTTTGTTTAAGTAAATAAGATTATGATATAGGATGCAGTGGATCCAGTTACTTTTTAAAATGTTATTTTTGAACCTTATATATATTTGTGGTAGAATGTTATAAGGAAAAATGTGATAAATGAAGTATAATCAGGTGTAGGAGCTTGTAGATTTAGCTTATAATTACAAATATGTTGGTTATGAATAGTTTACATAATTAGAAATTACTCCCAAAGTAAGGTTGAGCAATTCACTCAAAGAAAAGGCATTGAATTTAACATCACCTTTTTTCCTATGTCTTCTAAAGATGTATTTAGAATGATTATATTAGTAGTAGCTCATTTTGATATAGAGTTGTATTAGATGGACATTAAGACCGCTTTCTTAAATGGAGTCATTTATGAGGAGGATTATATAGAGTAGCCTAAAGAATTTTAAGATGAAGTTAAGATTCATACACTATGAAAATTAAGGAAATCCATATATGATTTAGGACAACCTTTTAGGTAGTGATACCCAAAGTTTAACGAGGCTATTAAGTTATTTGGTTTGTGGAAAATAAATTTGAAAGATGCTTGTATTACAAGGTAAGGGGGAGCAAGGTTATTTTTCTACTTTTATATATCAATAATGTCTTATTTGCATTGAATGACTTTACCATAATACATACAATTAAGTTTCTTTTAGCCAAGCATTTCAAGGACCATAGTAAGGCATTTTTCTTCCTAGGTATTTAGTTTACCAATATAGATCCCAAAAATTATTAGGTCTCTCGCAAAATGTTTACAATGAGCATGTGTTACAAAGATTTAAGATGATTAATTATAGACTTGTTATAACACCTTTTTTTTCTCATACTAAAAGATTATCTTTATAATTTCCAAAGAATTAGATTGCAAACAAGACCATAAAGATGCCCCTATTTTAGTTTGGAAGAATGCTTGATGTATGCTGTTGGACCCTGTTTTTGGAGTCCAACTATAGTTTCTAATACTAAAAGATGTTTGACCCGAGTCTCCTGACGAGTCCTGAGGTGACTATTCAGGTAGTCACCTGGGGGTGGCATTAACGAAAAGTGGAAAGCATTGCATTATAAGAAATCTCAGCGTGGCAGCAAAGGAGAGTTCATCGCGGCGAACTCATGGAGCTATCTCCATGGACCATTTGGGAAAAGTTCGCCACGACGAACTCCCGAGGTTCAGCAAGAGAACCCTTCGAGAGAGTTTCGCTACTGCGAGAGTCGGGCCTTGCCGTGGTGAAGTCACAAAATTCAATCTATAAATGCTCTTCTGAGAGGTTTGCCGTGGCAAACATCTAACTTTGCCATAACAAAACCTTTAAATCCAAACCCCAAAAAACAACACCAACTCAAAATTTTAAAACACATTCAATAACCAATACCAATATTCTAAGTACACATACACTCAATTCTAACCATCCAATCTTAACCACAAAATAAATCTAGATTTACTCAAAAGAAACTTCAGTTCTTCATTTCATTAATAAATCCAAAAGAGTTCATACAAGCTTCACTTACACATCATCATACATATCAAAGTTTAAAACAAAATACAAATGATGCTCAATGCTGATATGCCTATAAAGATATCTAAAATAATCACTAACTTAGTACAAAAGTCTCTAACTATCTTGGAGTTTCCGATGCCTTGCAAGGATTGCTAACCTTCGCGTTCTGCACCTAAGGAGTGAATAGTGGGGTGAGCTACATAGCTCAGTCGCTAATATATTTATAGCCATAGATAATTTGCCACAAATTCAAGCATATATATATAACAATTTAAGCATTCTTAATTTAGCTCAAAAACTCATAATTAAGCAAGTTAATCCATAACACATAACATAGGCTTTAACCATTAAGCACAGCACGCAAATACATCATACTTGACAATTTAAAGACGCAATATATAAATAAATGGCCCAAGGGTTCCATGGAAATATAATAGAGAAATCGAAGTTTACACTATGAACAGAATGAGTCCATTTTCGGAGCTTATATGTCACAAGCGAGTAGCAAGGAGAAGGCTCTTGTCAACGTGTACATACGGCCATAATGGTTCTACTCTCGCCTAAACAGAAGCACATATTCTTTTTATCATATGCTTATACTTTTATGCTTTCTTATCTTTTCATTCATACAAAATGCCATGACATGTTTCAATGGCATAACTTGATCACAATTTATAAATCACAATGCATTTTCAAAAATTCTCAATGATTTCAATTTTAAGCAACTCAACATACACATACATAGGCAAGAATTTGCCCAATCACACAATAACTATAAATACATTACCCACCTAATTTCGCTTGAAAAATCTAAGCTCAAGATTGCCTTTCCTCTTTCTCTTGGGTAAGGTTTACTTGATTTCCTAAACAAAAATGATTTTTCATTCAATCCAAATTCAAATGAAAATTCATAAAACTTTCATAATCAAAACACGCTAAAATTGAACTATAACCTATTTCAAAATTCAGACTTTCGGGATAATTTTTCCATGATCATTATGATTAGGTAAATGAAGAGATTTGAGAACACTTTCTTTTAGAAAAATGTTCCCCATTGTCTTAAGTTTCTAATGACACCAAAATCATTCAAATATGGTTTAGAAATTTGAAAGTTATACCCAAACATGTTGGGACTATTCTTATGCTAAAATAATAGTCTGTACTCAACTTCCATCCAAAAATTGAGGTTCTTAGAGACTGAATTAAAACTTTATTGCTTTAGACAATTTGTATCCCTATATCTCTAATTTACTTGAAATTAAAAATCACTCCAGTTGAATAACCACAGAGCAAGATATTATCAAAATACTAAAATATGTTTATACAGAAAATTGAATTTGCCGCGGTGAAGTCAGGAGTTCGTTGCGGAGAACTTGTCTAGAAACCTACGTAACTTCCAGCCCTCATCCCATTTTCCAAATTTTTCACATCCAAGATCTATACCTAACACATCTTGTACAAAAATCATCCTTTCTACATCATTTACACTTCATTCTCTACTCTATTTCAACTCAATATCATCCATAAACAAATTTCCAACACAAACCTTAGTCCCTATTTAATCCCCTTTTTGTATCTAAGCAAGAAGAATGATGATAAACTTACCTATAACAAGTTGATTTCTCTTCTTTTTCTTCTTCTTTCTTCTTCCTTCCAAGCTTCCCACGATTTTCCTCTCTTCTTCTCCCTCTTCGGTTTTCTTCTCTTCTTTTTCTTTCTCCCACGATGCTTCTCTTCTTCTTCTAAGCCAAGACACATTTTTATTCTTGTTTTTTCCATTTTGCCTTTCACTCACTTGTTTCTTCGAATTCTACCGCTTATTTTGTCTTTTATGTCTCTAACTCCTTTAATCAATTTAACATCATATAAATTCTAAGTTAATTCTAATATTTCCATCAAATTCTAATCTCTATTCATGCTTACTAAATTTAATGACCAAATTCTAAAAATAAATAAACAAACAAACAAACAAAACACAAATAAATAATTAAACAAATAATTGATAATAATTGAAAAAAATTCGAAGTCCAACATAAACTCAGGTATGCATTAGACTAAACCTTGCATTCATTATTAGATTACTAGGTAGGTATCTTCCTAACTTAGTTAGTTATATAAATTGAGACTTTCTTATGTATCTGAATGATCAAAAGTCCATATTAGGAGACATTTTTATGTGAACATAATGTTATCTCGTGAAAGAGTGTTAAATAGACATTTGTGACTTTCTCAATTATGTATGTAGACTATGTTGCATATTAAGAGAGTGCTTCTTATGCAGTTTACCTTAGAAACTTGATTTCTGAACTATCTTTAGTTAATTCAGTCTTTAACTATTTAAACATAAATAAGTTGTTGTGCAAATGTGATATCATATTATAACATATTTTAATTGAGCATATATTGGTTGATCCACTAGCTAAAGGACATCGCCAAATTATTTTTAAGAGACAATCCAATGCATTTCTTACCCCTGATACAATTATATTTTTATATATTAGACAGTATTGCTTGCACACAAACACACACACACATGCACATTTAGACACCCATATCTCTAATTTACTTGAAATTAAAAATCACTCCAGTTGAATAACCACAGAGCAAGATATTATCAAAATACTAAAA
>JAOQMP010087123.1:0-17029 GCA_027563575.1 Erythroxylum pedicellare
TTCACATTCAACACATTACAATTATTCACATCATGCATATGCAGTGCACATGAGACTCACTTTCAATTTATAACTTTATTGTGACCGAGAGCGTAACTATCTCGTATCGGGCTCATTTATAACAGTCCCATATTGGGCTCATTAATAACTGTCTCGTATCCGTTGGGGATACTGGGCTCATTTTACATAGTAAGCCTTTAGCTCTTATACATTTTCTAAGCTCTAAGGTCTTTTTCACATGCTGACCATTAAGCTCTTTTTCGGTGGCTACACTAGTCATAACTGCCTTTATCTTTTATATATTCATGTAATAAAAGGCATTACATATATTCAGTCAATTGAAAGTGCTCAATATCACACAATCATATTCACTATCACATTCTTAATCACATTGTCATCGGATTTTAGTCCGGCATTCAACATTTAAGTTGAGAAAATAGTTATTCCGTCCAATTCACATTCAACGGGCACTTCAATATCTCATTCACATTTCACAATCATCGGACCTTCTACCCAGAAATCAATACAATTCAATTCACATTCACAATGCATAATCATTCAATTCATAATATAAACAAAACAAACAATAAAGTAAGATCATCTAAGTCGACTCATAGTACGCTCTAGATTAGCATTAGCTTCCATGATCTGGAAAATTCTGAATGCGAACGTTTAACCTGCACGTCACAATTATGCAATATGCACGTGACACACATATTAATAATTGCACAATCACATAAACATTCAATTTTACACATATGAATTTGTGTAATGTACAATGCATGCTTAATGACAATCCCGGGTATATTATCAAATTTCACATTATCATTTTATAACTCAATTACTAGTCATTTTGTTTTTTTAGCATTCTTTGCTCTCATAATAACCAATTTCTCAATCACTTTTACTATATACACTTTACTCCTCTTCTTGAATCACAACTTCAATCATATAAATATATTTATTCCCATTAAACTCATGCTTTTTGTACTTTGATATCAACAATTCATTCACTAATGCGATTTCAACATTACAAGATCAAACATTTTCTAAATTCTCATTTCAATCCTATATCACTTCCAAAAATGTAGACCTTTTGGTAAATTTTCTGTGATCATTCTAATCAGTAAATTAAGTAATTTGATAACACTTTCTACTAGAAAGGTGTTCCCTATTGTCTTAAGGTTCTAATGACACCACAATCATTCAATTTGGTTTAGAAATTTGAAAGTTATACTTCAAACATTTTTGGACTGTTCTCATTCTAAAACAATATACTATACACAACTTCCATCTAGAATTTAAACAATTTAGAGGCTGAATCAAAATTCAACTTCTTCATATAATTTGTAAACCTATATCTCTAGTTTACTCCATATTAAAAATCATCTCAATTGGAACCCTACAGATCCAGATATGTTCAAAATACTGAAGTATGTTCAGTAAAATAACACCAGTTTATACTATTCCAACAGATTCTCTCACTTTCCTTCAATCAAAATTTTTTTCCAATCAATTCACAATGCTGAAAATTTTTGTAGAGAGATAGAATAATGTGGTAGGAACCTGTTGGCTCAAGGATCACTTCATTTAGAGGTCGGATAACAAAGTTATGGCCGAAAGAATCAAGCAAGGTTTTGTCTTCAATCATAATGAACTTGTTAAGGACAATTAGCATATATTTCTCTATTGATATCAGATCAAGGTCATTCTTAGATGGTTTGAAATAGGAATTCAATATCTACAACTTTCATGAAGATCTTGAAGATTGATTCTATCATTTAGAAGATCAAAATTGGACCAGAAGATGTAAGATGAACAGTACCTAGAAGAAGTTCATGAATAGTGCACAGAAGATGTTTAAAAATTAGCATAACTTTCTCTAGAGATATCGGATCAAGGTCATTCTTAGATGTTTCAAAAGAGAACTTCAAAATCTACAACTTTTATGAAGATCTTGAAATATATTCTGTCATCTAAAGGATCAAAATTGGATCAAAAGATGTAAGATAAACAGTACCTAGAAGAAGTTTAGTCAACATAAGAAGAAGCAGAAAGTCATCCTAAGAAGAAGCAGAAGATCAACCTAAGAAGATGTTTCGGTCAACATAAGAAGATGTTTCGGTCAACATAAGAAGATGTAGTCTACACTCCTGAGCATTTCCACCTATTAAAATCATAACTTTCGACTCCGGTGTCCAAAAATTTCATACTATATATCGTTAGAAAGCTAGAAAGATAACTACAACTTTCTAGAAGACAACTTTGTCTAATTGTAATACAGTTTTTATCTTGAAGTCAGAACACAAAATTTTCCCTTATGGAAGACTTGAAATTTTCACTGTACAAACTTGGAATGTCATGAGCATAACCATTTAGCTACAACATTGACTTCATTAAACTCTTAAATCTCAACTCAATAAGGTTTTCAATTAAAAATTCCACGAAGTACAATCATAAAAATTGGTTCTAAAATACTTAAACCCATGCATTTTCTAACTCCATGAACTAAAACCCTTCCAAAAATCCAAAAGATTCAAAACGATCTTACCTTGATTCTTCACCAAATAAAGAGTTTCTTGGCTCTAATGGAAGCTCTCCTCTTCCTCTACCTTTTTCCCTCCTTGAACAACCTTAAAATCTCTCTTGAAGGCTAAAAAAAATGAAACCCTAGCTTATTTTCTCTTCTTTCTCTCCTTCTTTTCTTCTCTTCGTATTTCTCTCTCTTCTTTATAACACTCTCTCTTTTTCCTCTTCAATTCATGCTTTCCCCTTTCTTAAAAAGCAAGACGACATTTCTTTCTTCTATTTCTACCCTTAATGAGCCCAAAAAGCCCCTTTTGTCCTTCCTTATAGGCTTATGTTCTTTTAACCTTAAGTGTCTTGCCAAAAACACCCCTTTAACATTCTTATAACCTCTTCCTCATAATTAATGTAAATCATACGTATTCATCATGAAGAAAATTTTGGGGACCAACATTTCTCAATATACTCACATTTATAAACAATTATACCTTACAATTGTCAATGAATGCATGTATAGTCATTTTAATCTGTGCAAAAATTCAAATTTACGTGTGTGTATGCTAATGATACGCATGAGCATGAAATGCATTTTTCAAATCTCTCATTGATCTCACTTGTACCATACTTTTGGGTTCTAACTCTTAATCTGGGAACGAGATGTTACATTTTCATTCTTTTCTTTATATAACTTTTCCATTTATGGAAAACATTAGAGTTTGCTTGAGCCTAAAAGTCTGAAATATCTCTAAAAAAGTCACGTTTTAGAAACTGGTCTGTGTCTGCTATCGTGTAGGCCACGATTGTGGCACTCAATTTTTACTCTCTATCACGATCATGGTAGACCATTAGGCTTCTGTCACAATCGTGACCTTGTGCCTTACTTCAGATTTCCTCCAAATTCCCTTTGTTCTTCGATATTTGATCTGAAACACTAACAAACAAATCAAGGCACCTCAAATATACAAAATTTAAGTTTAATAGGTTGCTCGAACCCATAAAGCACTCAAAACATAAATATCTAACTAAATAACTTAATCCTAACCTAAACATGCACTAATCTTTCGATTTAACAACTAAAAACATACAAAACTACTCACTAAAATATTATGAAACCTAAAACTATAAAAAAATGCATGAAAATGATGATTATATGTCGAAAACAATAAAAGAAGAATGCATGGGATTATATAGTCATGATTAGCCCATGAATTGATTAGAAAAAATCCATGACAACTTTAGCATGTACTTTTGCTCTTATGATTAGTCAATATGCAATATCTTTAGAAGAGTATGACTAGTGGTAGATAAAAGCCAGTGAGATTTTGAGCCTCATTAGTCTGACATATCCATATCAATCTTATTGTCTTTTATTTATGTGTGACCTTCATGACATGTACATCCTGACTTTGTTTTGATTTTCTATTCAAGACCACATTTTTATCACATGCATTAACATGAAAATGATTAGACATTCTTTGTTTTTCCAAGCTACATTTAGCCAAATAACCTACCCATTGATATGAATTTTCCTTTGTTAAGCCCTTTGAGCTTTATTAGCCTTTCTTTTTGTACTAAACACATTACATGCTTTTAAACTTAACCAAATGTCCTACCCAAGCCATAAAGCTAATGGAGCATTTGTTAATTGTTGATGATTGTGGATGTATGAAAGGTTAAGTGTGGGGTGTGCATATATATATGGTATTTATATTTGTCAGAATGTCATGTTATAAATTCCATTTTTGGTATAGCTTCTTTTAATTTTTATATGAAAAAAGAAGAAGAAAGAAAAATAGAAAACAAAAAGGAAAAGGAAAAAAAGGAAAGGGAAAAAAAGAAAAAGAAAAAGAAGAGAAAAATGTTTAAATAAAAGTATGAAGGAGGAAATGCATATGTTTTGCAAATTTACTTATTATTAGTCTTTCCTCTTAAAGTTGTAATGAAAGGGTTACTTAAGTATAATGTGAATGTGAGAGATGTAGTTTTTAAGGGTCACTCCCTATGGTTACAAGGTTTTGCTTATTATCAACTTTCGTGAGTGATATATGCTTGATATGGTTTGTGATGTGAGAGCTTAAATTTAAGCTAGGAAACATGGCTTTTGCATTTATCACAGTTGATGTACACAATTATGAGTCAATGTTGGTTTTTGAGCTTCATGTTATATTGAATGTTTTTCTTATTTCACTAGCTTTGATGGTTTTTATGCTACTTTATCCAATCACATCTTTCCTTACCATTGCCCACATTACAACCTTGAAAAATCCTTTGATTCATGATTTTGTATATGACTTTTAGTGGTGGAAAAATGAAATGATTTGTAAAGTTGTGGAATGTCTTGATTGTGAATGATATTTGAGTGCACCCATGAATACATTTTATTTAAACACATTTTCCAAGTTTACCTTTAGATTTCTTATTTTCTAAAGGTGATGAATGTCGACTGATCATGAGTAAAAGCGTTGAATGTTGACTCTATATTCTTGGGAAATATGGAAAATAAGTAAGTGTTTTTGGGTTTCTGATATTGATTTTATTGTTTTTCCTGAGGACAGTCAAAAGCTAATCGTAGTGGAAATTGATATATGTTTAATTGACCATATATTTATTACATAACACTTAGTGATTAACGATATGAAAATGCTTACGATACTCACTTTAGTTCATATCTAGTTTTAGGTATAATTTGGAAGTGAGGGATCTAAAGTGAGTCAAAATCACAATATTTGAGTCGTTTCGTGGAGATTTGCAATCAATTGTCTTCATAGAGCAAGATTGAGATGGATTAGAGCAAGAGGAGACAAGAAAATGCATGAAGATGATGATTATATGTCGAAAACATTAAAAGAAGAATGCAGAAAGTGACTCATAGCTTACATAGCCATGACGACTGTGAGACACTTCTCACATTAGTGAGAAGTTATGCACATCCGTGAGACACTGCCACCTAAAAAAATCCTAACTTTTTAATATAAAAGAGATTTTGTGTGAGGCAGACATGATGTTTTCTTTTGAGAAAAATCTAAAAGGTTTCAAAAGAGGCATTTAGGAGAGAGTGGTCTTAGTTTTAAAGAGAAGGAGAAGAGGGAAATGGAATCTCTCACCTATGGAGAGACCCATGGGGGGCTAGACATCCCGATTCCAGTTCAAAGGTATCATCGACACTGAAGAACCCAGTTAAACATTTTTTCATTATGATTATTATTCTTACTCTTTTCTCTGATTGTTTACGTTATCTTGTGTTTATGGATTGGTATTGTGTAAGAATAATCTTCATACTCTATTAGATTGTTTTTCAAGAGAACCCATTGCTAGAACTTTAAATACGATTCCTAATATTCATGTTTGAATTCATTTTTAGCAACTAATAGTATTATATCATTAGGGATAATGTAACCTAGGTTAAATAATTCGAGCTTATGTGATTATTGCTTAGAGAGTTAATTCTAGGTTATCTGATATCTAGGGTTAATTAATGAGCTCTTCTTAATTAACTTTTACCTAAGAAAAAATTGGGATTAATAACGCTTATTGTTAATCTACAACCAATAGTTCAAATAGAGGTGTGAAGATAATAATGCAATGAAGTGTGTTTAATTAAGTGTAGGCCGAGATGGAACCAAAGAACTAGATCCCTAACGAATTCATCACTTTCATTATTTTTAAATATTTTCTTTAATTTTTTCATTAGTTTTGTTTCATTTTATTTTCTTATTTGAAAACAAACAAAACCCCCCATAACCTAAGAACCGATTGATTTCCTTTCAAAAATTTTACACACACTCTTTGTGGGATCGAGTTAGACTCATCACTGCTATAGTTATAGGTCTAGTTATTTTGAGTAGTGTTATGACGCTACGTCAACCCTCCATCAGGATTCCAATTATAACCACCTTAAGAATAGAACTTGAACTTGGAGGATATCATGTTTACAATTATTTAGCATTTAGAGGCAAGGTTTCAATCCACAGAGATGTCATTTAGGAATTAAGAGGCTTCTATACATAACTTGGAAATACAAATTAGCTAGCTGGCTTAAGTTAATCTTTGAAAGACCATAAGCAGGTTTGCCTAATACTACATAGACAAATCGTAAAGAACATGTGATGAAAATTACCTATAGTAGGGGAAAAAAGCTAGAAAAGGAAAACAATGAAACCCAAGATAAGAAAGAAAATAATAATAGAAGTCAAGAGAAAGCTGAAGGTGAAGGGTGCCTTCAGAAAGTCAAGGAATTTCAACTTACCATCCCTTATCCTACTAAAATAAAGAAAGATCGAATGGATGAGCAATTTAGTAAGTTCATTGAATTGTTTAAATAAATCCATATTAAATTACCCCTTGTTGAGGCTTTTATGTAAAGTTCAAAGTATTCAAAATTTTTGAAGAAGTAGATAGTAAATAAAAGGAAGTTGGAGGAGTTAGCAACTATGACGCTAAATGGAAGATGTTTAGCGATTCTTCAAAGCAAGCTACTTAAAAAGCTTAAGGAATTTTACTATTCTTTATTAAATTAGTAGCTTAAAAATAAAAAAGGCTTTAGTTGACCTAGGGGCCGATGTTAATATAATGCCTTATTCTTTATTTAAGAAACTAGGTTTAGGTGAACTAAAACCTACTAGGATAAGTTTACAATTAACGGACAGATGAGTAAAGCATTTTAGAGATATTATAGAAGATATACTTGTTAAGGCTGATAAGTTTATCTTTCGATCCAAATTTGTGATTCTTAACATAGAGGAATAGAATTACCTCTAGTTCTAGGTTTACCACTTTTAACCACTGCTAGATCATTTATTGATGTTAGAGAGGGAAAGCTTGTGTTTGGAGTTAAGGATGAAGAGGTCGTGTTTAAAATGTTTGATGGCATGAATCATTCGTTTAAGCCTTGGATTCTATTGATTTATTTGACAATTCATTTTCAAAATTTTCATAGGATTTTTCTTTTAAAAATCTGCTAAATTTTTGTCCAGCTCAAGGGAAAAAGAATGATGAAAAGCATGGTACAAGGAAAAATCAGGTAGCCTATTTAGAGATGAAAGACCTTACAATAACAAATAATAAAGTAAATCTCTATAAAAGCAACTTGAGCCTAATAGGCATGTCAAGCTAAAGACATTAAATAAGCACTACTTAGAAGGTAACCCAAGAATCGAGATAGTTTTGTTTGATTTGATGATGTTAATTTTGTTTATTTTTGAGCTTGAGTGTAGGATTTCAATTCTTTTTGGAGTGATTTATGTTAGGATATAGAGAATATTCATTTTATTTTCCCATTTTTTTAATGTTTTTGGTATGTTTTGTTAATTCTTTTGACTTTAAATGAAAATTTCTTTATGTTTTAAGGAATTTTAAGGTATACATAGGCATGTACCCAAATTTGATTTCGTCCTGTCTTACATGGTTACATTAACCTACACTGTCATTTGACACAGCAATATATAGTTTTGAAGCTCTTAAAAAAATTTCCCACACATTTACAATGAGTTACGTGGGCATTGGGCAACCCACACATCTCAAATTACCTAGAACAAGTCATAACATATGCCTGTGTCAAAAGTTGCACTTGCATAATGATTTATTCTGTCACACACATGGCCATGTATATGATTGTGTAAGTTTGTGAATAATTACATTCCTGTGTTTAGAGTCACACGTTTATGGTGACTTACATGGTCAATTACACAACCATGTAACCACCCGTGTAAGTCTGCGATACATGTTTAAAAATCTTATTTTCCTTATTTTCTCTCCTTCTCTCACCACTCATTTGTCACGGCTCTTTCTTCCTCTGCCTAGCCCAACATTTTTATTGATTTGCGACATCCAAGTAAGTTTTCCTTACTTTTATATGAATTAAATTTGAAATTTGGGTATTTTTGTTTTCATCACCAAAACGCTAGGGCTATGCAAATTTTGCATCTTAGGTTGATTTCACTTAATTTTGTTCTTAATTTGAAGAATTACATGCAAATTGGATGAAATTTGTTTTGGGTATGCCAAGTTTGTTAACTATGTGATGAATTGTGTTGATTTTTGTTATATTAGGTTTAATTTCTATTTTTTCTAGTAATTATATTTTATTTCCTATTTTAATTTCAATGACATTTAGTATTTTACATGAATTAGGTTTTAATTTTTTTTAGAATATGTTTAATTGTTAAGTTATGTAATTACATATTCAATTTTGGGAATTACATAAGTAATTGCACATTTTCATTAATTTTATCAGTTAATTACATTCCAAATTTTGTAATTAGTTTTATTATTAATTACATTATTTTTAGTTTAATTTAATTTTTAACTGTGTGTTTTCATAATTCTATAATATAGTGGACATACGAATTTAGTGTGAAGAAAAGCGGTTTGTTCATATTACTATTTGTTGTTTTCTCACATTTTAATTTAGTTTTAGGTTCAATTATAAGAAGAAAAGAATCCACAGAACATGAGAGAGTAAAGGAGGTGCCAAGGAAGAAACAGAGAGGAGAGGGATCATTTAGAGACCCAAGTGGAAATCGCTCACAACTGATATGACCAATTGCAATATATCCACTGAAGCGACGTGAGATGCTACTCTTCAATATTAGGGCCTACGAGGAGTAGTTTTAGTAGCTCAAGAATAAGAGATTTAGGACCAATAGATGCTTTAATTAGGAGGCGTTAGAGCAGATTGGCTTGGACCAATAAGTTTGAGATTTGATTAATGTTGCAGTATGATCTCGATTCTTCTAGATCATAGAGCCCTATATTAGGAGTTTACACTTGAGGTGCTCTCCATGTTCTTCATAAAAAAAGGGGCCACTACGAGTGTGACTGATCAAATATGATCCAATTATGATGTCTAGGGAGATGAATAGGATTTAGTTTATATTGAGGCAAAATGCATGAATATAAGACCCTTTGGGTGAATTTTCTGTATGGGATGTACGCCTGCTGCTTTTGGTGAATCATCAACGAGGAGTCATACCATGACCCGAGCAAGTCCAAGGTGTCCATCCCATGATATCTTGCACTCAGTTACATCCACAACCTCCTGAGTCATACACTAAGTGGGTAGGGAGATAGTTTCAAAGTCATCAAAAACTAGTATATTTTCAAATTATGGAGTAAGAGAAAGAGGTTGCTAATACATTTCGGGCATGCTTTAACTCAATTTTTCTGTTGATAAAGTGAGGAGAAGAGGCTAAGGAAGAGATGAATCGAACCTTATATCATACAAGTAGCAAATATAATGGAAGTCTTCGAGAGGCTACTATTGTTTAGGTTGCTCGGTACTATAGAACTCTTCAACATGGATATTATGCAAAATATCCACAAGGTATGCAGGAGATAAGGATTGGTAGGAGACTTTTATCAACTGATCAAGGTCCTAGACAAGCAAACAACTTTGGAATTATACGGGGATCATCCTGATATAATGGAGTAGCCACCAAGAAAGGGCTCACCACCATCACAGATGAGAGGAGCAGCACAAGAGGAGAAATCAGACTTGTCAACTAGTGTAAGATCACCTAGGATGGTAACACCATTTGGACATTAGGAGTAGATCTTAGGAGTCTATCACACTATTTAGATGAGATAGACGGGGGAGGTCATATTGTAGATGACAGAACACCTCAGGATGTCCATACCACCCCCACCATCTAGATTGGCTACATTGTAGATAAGTTTTATAATGAAAACTTTCAATACCATATGTATATAAATCCTAACTTGTAGTACCAAAGGTATCGTTATCATGAGGACTAATTAGACAGCTAACATCTTAAATAAAACTTTATTTAAGATATTAAAAGATCAATTAAATTAGAATAAATTATTGAAATTGAAATAACTAATAAAACGAAACAAGTGAATAAGTAAGCTGCCAATAAAAATAAAGTTGATCAGGTTAGAAACTCAGGAATTATTCTAATCTTAATTTGTCTCTCTTTAATCCAATTATTCTTGATCCTAGATATCCTAAGGTTTTTGTTACCCTCTCTCGAGATCTGATCAAATAATCCCAATTGAATTCGATAATAATATAATTGTAACCTTTTGATTTTTACGAAACTATTCCTAACTATTCAATTAGATTTGAAACAATCCTAAGGATAATTAATTCATAATTAAGATCTCTTTTCAATTGTTAATTAATCTAATAATTACAGGTCTATTAAGCTCCAAATCTCGTTGCACACTTTAACACATATGACTTGGTTCACTCTCTTGATTCATTACCAAATATAAGCTTAACAATTATCACAAAGCATTCATAGATGTATTGAATTCAACAAGAATAAAATTTAACAAAATAGATCAATAATAATCCCTAATATAAATTTAGAAACCCATAATCATGTTTAATATCCTAATAATCTAAATCAACATCCAAGATAATGAAATATATAAAGAGAAAAGAAATAAAAAGTAGTTGGAGTCTTGATCTAGAAATCTGGAATTTTTGGAGCTTCACTTGATGTCCCCTCTTGATCTTATTTTAATCTAGTGTTTGCTACCTTTTTTCATAATTTTCTTATTATTAAATAGTTTTTAAGGATTCTAGTGTTGTTTTTAGGGTTTCCCTACTTAATTTGGTTCCAAAAATAGCCTTAAAACATTAAGAATACAGAAAACTTGCACACTAGAAAACTGAAATTTGCGTTTTGTTATGCCTACCATGATCATGGCTTACATTGTTTCATACTTCCAATTCTTCTCTTTTCTTCAATTTCCTATTTCCATTCCCTCACAAACACATCAAATTAATTTTAAACTTAAAATTAATATCAAATTCTAGCTCTAAACTAATTAAACAATTAAAACACGTAGAAACACTAACAATAACATAATTCTAAGTCCTAAACACATGATTATTATCTAGGAAAACACACAAAAACACTTAAAATAAATTACTAAAACAGAAATAACTAAAAAAATGAATCAATTGAATAAGTGAGCTTCAATAAAAATGAAGTTGATTATGTTGGAACTTAGGAATTATTCTATCTTTATTTTGTCTCTCCATATTCTTGTTAATACAATTATGATTGATCCTCGATATCCTAAGGCTTTGATTACCCTCCTTTGAGATCTAATCAAGTAATCCCAATTGAATTTGATAATAATATAATTGTAACTTCTCGATTCATAAAAAAATACTCCTAATTATTCAATTAGATTTGAAGCAATCCTCAGGATAATTAATTCATAATTAAGATCTCTTTTCAATTATTAATTACTCTAATAATTGTTGGTCTATTAAGCTACCAACTCTCATTGTATACCTTAACATATTTGATTTGGTTCACCCTCTCAATTTATTACCAAGTATGAACAATTATCATAAAGCATTCATAAATATATTGAATTCAACACGAATAAAATTTAACAAAAAATATCAAGAATAATCCCTAATATGAATTTAGAAACATAAAATCATGTTTAACATCTTAATAATCTAAATCAACAATGAAATATATAAAGAGAAAAGAAAGAAAAAACTAATTGGATTCTTGATCTAAAAATCTGGAATTTCTGGAGCTTCACTTGATGTCTCCTCTTGATCTTTTTTAGTCTAGTGGTTATAGCCTTTTTCCATGTTTTTCTTATTTTTAAATAGTTCTTAAGGATTCTAGGTTTTTCCTATGGTTTCTCCATTTAATTTGGCTCCAAAAATAACCCAGAAATGTCAAGAACACATAAAAACTAGCGTGCTAGAAAAGCTAAAATTTGCTCTTTTCCACAATCGTGGCTTGCATTGTTTCATGCTTCCAACTCTTCTCTTTTCTTCAATTTCTTGTTTCCATTTACTCACAAACACGTCAAACATCTCTTGAAATAAAAAATTAAGATCAAATTCTTTCTCTAAACTAATCAAATAATTAAAATACATAGAAACACTAACAATAACATAATTCTCACATGATTATGATCTAGGAAAACAATTTAAAACACGCTCAAACACCTAGAATACATACTATAATCGACACTAAAAATCACAAAAAAACAAAGAAAAAATCATGTAACATGAAATAATGGTACTATGACATCAAATCTCAAGGAATTATCTTAACCTCAAACATTAAGCACTTAAAAAGTGCCAACAGTCTAACTTATTCCTTTCATGTTTAAGTGCTTTGATTTGAATATACATATCAATCAAAATATTGACATCCTATCCATACACCTATGGCACTTTTAAGCATGCATTTATTATTATTGATTAATTAAAAAGGAAAACTATTACTAAGTATCTTTTCATGAAAATTCTTGCTATTTTTAAAAGATCAGTAGGTTTAATTTATTGCAAGCATCATTTTTATATTTTTTTAATAATGACCTAGTATTTTGAAGTGAAGGCAAACACCTTGTCATGAATGTCCCCTGGTTACTTAACTAGGTTAAACCTTTTTTATTTTAGCTTAGTTGGAGTGTCATTCTAGCCTTTTAACGTGAAGACAAACATTTTTTCATAATGCCCCCAGTTACTTAGCTATATCATAATTCTCAACTAGCTACAAGCTCTATTCTTAACTTAATTTTCTTAAAAAGGGCTAGTGGAATAGGAATTTTATTCAGCAGTTTCTTTTTTAATTTCCTAGCCTATCTCATTTCTTCTTAGTCAATTATTCTCATAAAAAGGGTACTAATGATGCCTACCAACTTAAATGAGTGTAATCCAAACAAATGTCATAAAGTCAAAGAATAGGTGTCATGTCGTTATTAACATGCATATTCATACTAAAGACATTTAAAACACAAAATTCAGAAGTTAATATGCCTTTAAAATTTAAATGACCATGTTTGAAGTAAGCCAATTCCATTAAATTCATGTCATTGACACAATTCACACATCATGCAACCAAATATTCACATTAGCCCAACATAATCAAAATTAAGACAATGCAAATGCCAATTTCACACATAAATGATATGCCAATGCATAAAAATCTTCACACTTGAGAAACATACTGTCCTCAATGTGGAAAAAAAATAATAGCAATAACAATAAAGAAAAGTAAGAGCAAGAAAACTTATGATGATTCGGTGGTGATGGTGTTGGGGATGGAAATTGAAGACACTTCAAGCCATAAGGATCCATCAATTCAACATACTAAAAAAAATAAAATTAACAAAGAACTAATAAAATAAAATGAAAATAAAAATAAAGTATATCATAATTCTAAGATTGCTTCCTAAGTAACACTTGTTTAATGTCGTTAGCTTAACATACCCTTCACATCTACCATCAACCTGGGTCTATAATTAGTGGCTTGCTTTCACTTGTTTTACCCCATGACAGTCTAATAGCTTGTAAATAAGATACATGTTGAAGGATAACAAAAAGGACATAAATTAACAAATTAAGAAGTCCAATTGCCTCAATTGATGCCCTTTTCCATAACAAAATGTCAATAAAATAGGGAATGATGAAACTTCTTGAATCATCAGTTGAATCCAATAGTTTGTCCTGTAAGAAGGTGAATTGCTCTTCTTCTTCCAGAATCACCCTTATCCACTCTTCTTTTTCCTCTTCTTGAATATAGGCTTTCTTCGCTTCTTTAATCTTTATCCTTTGTTCTTCTTTCTCTTCTTGAACAATAACTTAATTCATGAATTTGAGCTTTATCTCGTCGTCACTCTAAGGTATTAATGGGCACCAATAACATGTTGTATTTGGCTCAATGTTTTTGGCTAAAGAAAAACTTTCTTTGAATACTTAGTGGCTAGCTTCACCGTCAATAAGGTCTTTCATTAAAGATTTAGATGAAGCATAAATGTTTAATGAATTAGCGTAAGAGTTCTCCACTTTGAATTATCAGTGTTCTCATATGGTGGATTTTAAAGCCAATTTTGCAAATAATATGGATGCTGCCATATATAATCCGGTGCTTGACATTGATAATTGTAATGGTTATTCCCACAAAAGTGACAACATAAGATGGATGTTAGTTGTGTTTTTTGTTACTTGGATGTTAACAATGTATTGGAAGGTTGTCGAACTTAAACCTTTAAGTTATGAATGGAAAAGGAGAGTTTATTCATTATTTGATCAAATTTGGCTTCAATCCTCCTCTGAATTTCATTTAGGCTATCGTTGGAGCTTATTATGTCTATTAACTTGTCCAAATTTGACTCCAAGGATCCAAGCCTATTTTGTTAGAAACTTGGTGGACCTTATGTTCTCATATAATCTCCTATATTGTTAATCCATAAATGATCTGATGGTACTGCCACCCAAATCATTTATGGATTAACAATGCAAGAGATTATATGAGAACGCAAGGTGCCACCCTAGATTATATATGTTATAGTAACTCCTATTCATGGTATAATGCCTTCACTGGGTTGAAAGAAAAGGTCTGCAATTTGCTCAGCTTGAAGCTGCTTTCTTCCTTTATTTAGTCATGTGTTCAAGCACCTATAATCACACAAGAAAATTATTATAATCCTTAAATCAAAAGAATTCAAATTGTATAATATGTTAAACCCAACAGTAGCACCAAAAACATGTTAATAAGTTTTATAATGAAAACTTTCAATACTGTAAGTATATGGATTGTAACTTGTGGTACCAAAGGTATTGTTCCTACAAGGACTAATTGGGCACCTACAAATTGCATAAAACTTTGTTTAAGTTATTAAAAGATTGATTGGATTAAAATAAATTACTGAAATTGAAATAAATAATAAAACAAAACAATTGAATAACTGAGTTGCTAATAAAAATAAAGTTGAACAAGTTGGAAACTTAGGAATTATTCTATCCTTATTTTTACAGTTTGTTATCAAAAAGGGAATTAATGGACTCACTTGGACTTCTTAATTTGATAAATTATGTCCTTATTTTTACATTACAATAGGTGGCTTATTTACAAGCTACTAATTGTTATATGGACAAAAGGGTGGTAGCAAGCCACTAATTATAAACCCAGGTTGATGGTAAATCAGAAGGGTACATCAAGCTAATGATGTTAAACAAGCACCACCTGGGAGTTAACCCAAGAATTACAATATGTTTCATCTTTATTTTCAATTTATTTTTTATGCTTTATGATTATTTTATAGAGAGTTGAATTGATGGATTCTCAAAGCATGAAGTGTCTTCAAGTTCCCTCTTTAACACTATCACTACCCAAATTACCATAATTTTTCTTTCTCTTTTTCTTTATTATTATTTTTCTTTATTTGTATTGTTTTGTTTTTCACATTGAGAAAAATGTTTTGTTCAAGTTTGGGGATGTTTATGCATTGGCATTTTATTTTTGTGTGTGAAAGTGTTTGATTAGGTTGGCATAATGTGAACATTTTGTTGCATGATGTGTACATTATGTGAATATGTCAATGGCCTAAATTGAATGGAATTGGCTTACTTTCAAACATGGTCAATTAAATTGTAAATGCATATTAACTTGTGAATTTTGTGTTTTAAGTATCTTTGGAATGAATAGACATGTTAATTAGGATATGACACCCATTCTTTCATTTTATAACCTTTTTTGTACACATTTATAATTATAGTCAACGAAATTGGTAGCCATCATTAGTAACCTTTTTCTGAGAATAATTGAATAAGAAGACATATGATAGGCCAATAAATAAAACAAAAAAAGTACGTTAAATTCTTATTCCACTAGCCCTTTTTAAGAAAATTGGGTTAAAATAGAGTTGATAATTAGTTGAGAGTTAGGATACTGTTGAGTAATCGGGGGCATTCACGACAAAACGTTTTTCCTCACATCAAAAGATTATAATGACACTCTAACCAAGCTAAATTAAAAAATGTAACCTAGTTAAGTAATTGGGAGACATTTATGACATGATTTTTGCCTTCGCATCAAAAGATTAGATAATCATTAAAGAAAATGTAAAAAATGGTGCTCGTAATAAATTAAACCTACCGATCTTTTAAAAATAGCAAAAATTTTCATGAAGTGTTACTTAATGATAGTTTACCTTTCTAATTGATCAATAATAATAAGTGTATGTTTACAAGTGTCATAGGTGCACAAATAGAGTGTCAATATTTTGATTGATATGTCTATTCAAATCAAAGAAATTAAATATGAATGGAATAAGTTAGTGTGTTGGCACTTTTTAAGTGGTTAATGTTTGATGTTAATTTAATTGAATGAGATTTGATGTCATTATACCATTATTGCATTATTGCATGATTATGTGTTTATGTGCAAGGACGTTGATAGGTGTAATAATAGTATGTTCTCTAGGTGTTTAAGTGTGTTTTTAAGTGTTGTCATAGATGATAATTATGTGTTTAGGACCTACAATTGGGTTAATGTTAGTGTTTTTATGTGATTTACTTGTTTGATAGGTTTAGAGCAAGAATTTGATCTTAATTTTATGTTTCAAGGGGTGTTTGATGTGTTGGACCCTGAAATTTTTCTTAGAAGATTTGATGTAGTAAATCAGAAGTGTGGATAGATTCATATTTTGCTTTGGTGTTTTGGTAGATGAGAGACTATGAAATGGGAAGAATTTGAGTGAAAGTGAAGTT
>JAOQMP010087178.1:0-17015 GCA_027563575.1 Erythroxylum pedicellare
ATTTCTCCATTTAATACCATTTACATGATAATTAAACTCTAACCAAAAACAATTTATCAAACAAAGCCTCAAAATAAGGGAAGTCATACTTATTTAATAAAAAAGAATTTGGGGGCCAACATAATTTGTCTTTGTTAATTTTAGAATTTGAGTATGAATCATATTGGCCATGTTTCATGTTCTTGAAAAATAGTCATAAACCTAGCTCTGATATCACTTATTAGAAAACAAAGGAGACAAACAACAAGATATCAAACACAATATATTGATAAAAACTCTACGTTACACTCTAGTTACTGCTATAAGAGCTTATGCTTTATCTATGTATTTATCTCTATTTTTTATGTGTTTTTTCTCATGCATGCATTACAAATACAAGGGCCTTTTTATAGGTATGAAATTTGGTTTACTTATCGACTTTGACAGCTCAAAACAACTACACTAACTAACAGTTATAGTTATTGAGTTTTGACAGCTAACAAAGTGAAGACAAAAACTACACTTATTTTTGGTGTCTAGAAGAACCCAAAAGAGTTCTAGACGACTTTGTCTTCTAACAAAATACCCTTCAACTAATGAGTTTAATTTCAGAAGCAAACCTACTGATAGAAATCAGAAAAGATTTCTTTCATTACATCACAAATACATATATTTCATACCCTACACACTAGCAAGCTTTTTACATTTTTCCAAGATGCAGTTTTAGGGGTTGCTTTAATGTTGATCTAATTGGCAATCCTGGAACTAGTCACCATTGTTACATTTTGTTGTAACTCAGAAGATGATAAGCTAAAACTTGATCTCCCTTTATTGGTTGAATTCGGTTCAAGCTTCTGGAAAGAGGTTGTGATGCAGTCCACGAGAAGGCATGTGTATATCTAGACAGATTTGACAAAACTTGGTCATAATTTTGTCGACTAGTTGCATTTTTTATTTTTTGTCTATTTTAGAATAGGGACATTTTGTTTTTTTTTCTCCATATTTGGTAATTTTTAGGATTCGACTATTTAAGCCGCCCAAACTATGCATTTCACAAAATTTTGATGAATAATAGACCCTGACAATTATGTGCCTTTCTTTGCCCTATTTCCTACCATTCATGTTAAATCAACAGGTAAATAGTGTTGTTATCGGTATTTGTGATTTAAATAAATGGTATCGAGTCATTCCCCTATTTTGTGTTGTTCTACTGTGTCATTTAGTATCAAAGCTAGATTTGATCTCCATGATTATGCCACCATGAAAGACTCGCAAGATGGGAGATTTGTATGACCATGACGAGATTGAACAGTTGGTTGCCCAGATCATAGATCACCATATGTAGACTGTGGTAGAACATATTACGGAGAGATTTAATGAGGTATTGGGGAATCTGAATATTCCTAGTCATTGTAGGAATTTAGTATCTGCTAGTGTTGATGATGACTTTAACGATGGAGAGGATGATAAGTATTTCGACGAGTATATGCACAGGCACCATAGAGTGAGTGTTGAGAGAGATCAACAAAGATGGGAGACTAGAATGAGGACAGAAATTCCTACATTCTATAGTAGTCTACAACTCGAAGAGTTCATAGATTGGCTAGTTACTGTAAAGGAAATTATGGATTTCAAAGATGTACTTAAAAGTAAACGAGTGCAATTGGTGGCTACCAAATTTCAAAATAAGGCCACAAGTTGGTGGCAGTAACTAAAATTAATCCAAAAAAGATTGGGTAAGTCTAAAATCATTACGTGGGAAAAGATGAAGAAACATATGCATGCCAATTTTCTGTCCTACAATTTCCAGCAATTGATGTAGCAAAGGTTGCAAAATTTGAAGCAGGGCATGAGATCAATATATGAATATCCTATTGAGTTCTATTAACTCCTAGTAAAAAATAAGACTCAAGAACCTAAAAAGCAAATGGTGGAAAGATACATTGGCAGGCTAAAAATGCAGATCTAAGATACCGTCAACCTGTTAGATCTTGTTTCTATTTCGGTAGCGTATCAGAGAGCACTAGTGGTGGAGAAATAGCAATGACGCATAAATTTTGGTACCACAAGAAGTGATAGTGATGGTAGTGGCAGTAATAGTGGCACTAGTGGTAGTCGTATAGGTGCTAGTGGTTCTATTAATAATCCTACTAGATTCAACAAACTTGGAACTAGTGGAATGAAGTGTTTCAATTGTGGCAAAAAGGGTACAAAAAAGAAGATTACAAGAAGGTGGGAAAAGGGCTCTCTTTGTAGATGATGATGAGGGTGACGATGAGCAAAATGTGTATGTGGGACAGAAGCCTGCATTTGATACTGATGCAATTGACAAGGAGATTGTGACTGGAGATGTGGGTACTACATTGGTTGTTTAGATATCCTATATGACCACAAGAGTAACTGTTAGTGATGACTGGTTGCGGAATAACATGTTGCAGTCCATTTGAATCGTCTTAGGGAAGGTTTGCAAATTTATGAACTTATGTAGGTAGTTGCAAAAATGTTGTGTCAGTTGAAGTAGTGCAGAAATTGGGCATTGAGATAGAGCAACACCCGAAACTATACAAACTAGTTTGACGAAAAAAAGTTGGTGAGGTAACAACTTCTAAATAAGTTCTAGTTACTTTTTCAATTGGTTATAAGTATAAGGATTATGTATGGTGTGATGTTGTTGCAATGGATTTGTGTCATTTGTTGTTGGGGCATCTGTGGCAATTCGATAGAGGGGTTACATATGATGGTAAAGCCAATACTTATATTTTCATGTTTAAAGGAGTGAAAATTATATAGTGCCCTTTAAAGATTCTGTTAAGAATAATTCCCTGAAAGACAATGTTGCTTTGTTGTCTTAGGCCAAGTTTGAAGAAGAATTGTAGGATGCTAAGGTGGTGTATGCCTTGGTAGCAAAAGAGGTAGTTGAAAATGTTGCAATACCATATGCATTATTGCTATTGATTACTAAATTCCAAGATGATTTCCCTAAGGAGCTACTTGATGAATGACCTCCATTGCATGATATTCATCACCAGATTGATTTTAAGCACGATTCTTCCCTCCCAAATTGTCTTCACTATAGAATGAGTCCCAACAAACATGAAGAGTTGAGGATGCAGGTTGAAGAGTTGTTGGCAAAGGGGTTCAACTGCGAAAGTATGAGTCCTTGTGCAGTTCCGACCCTTCTCACTTCAAAGAAAGATGGTTCCGTGTGCATATGTGTGGACAACATTGGAATCAACAACATTAATGTCAGGTACCTTTTTCCTATTCCTCATTTAGATGATCTACTTGATCAATTGAGTGGTGTCAAAATATTTACCAAATTGGATTTCAAAAATGGGTATCATCAGATTCAAATTAGGCTTGGGGATGAGGGGAAACAACCTTTAAAATAAGGGAGGGATTGTATGAGTGGTTAGTGATGTCGTTTGGCTTGTCAAACGTGCCTAGTACCTTTATGAGGGACAAGAACCAGAGTTTGATGCCGTTCATTAGCAAGTGTGTTATAGTATACTTTGACGATATATTAATCTATAGTGCTAATCTAGAAGAGCATCTTCAACACTTGCAGGATGTTCTTAGTGTTCTTCACAGGGAGAAGTTTTATGCATCCATAAAGAAGTATTTTTTCATGACATCTAAGGTCATTTTCCTTGGTTATGTTGTTTCTAGAGATAGCTTGCAAGTTGACAAGTCCATGTTTGAAGCAGTTCAAAATTGGCCTATACCTAACAACATTACAGAAGTCCACAACTTTCATAAGTTAGCGTCTTTTTATAGGCATTTCATTCCACACTTCAGTACCATTATGGTGCCTATCATTGATTGCATAAAGGGGACGAAATTTTCCTGAAATGATGAAGCAGAGGAGGAATTCGAACTGGTCAAACATCACCTTACTACAACTCCAATTTTAGTGTTGATTGATTTTCACCAACCTTTCGAATTACATTCAAATGAATCTAAGGTTAGAATTGGAGTAGTCCTAAATCAGAATAGTAGGCCTATTCCATACTTTAGTGAGAAGCTATCTAGTCCAAAGTTGAGATACAACACCTATAATGTAGAATTCTATACTGTGGTTTAAGATGTCAAACACTTGAGACATCACTTGTTCCACAAGGAATTTATTCTATACACTAATCATGAAGCATTGAAGCATTTTCACAGTCAAGATAAAGTGTCTGCCAGGCATGCCTTGTGGGTTGCATACCTAGAATGTTTCACTTTTCTTATGAAACATAAGTCTGGTTTGACAAACCGAGTTGCTGACATGTTGAGAAGAAGGAAGAGCCTCTTGAACAAAATGAATGTGGAGGTACTTGGCTTTAAATCTTTCTCCGATTTACTTGATACAACCCATTTTTTCTAACATTTTGGAAAAAAATTAGAGCTGGTGAGAAGACAAAATAGCTTCTACAAGATGGACTTTTATTTAAAGGGAACTAGTTATGCATTCCTGATTGTAGATTGCGGTTGTAGATTATTACTAAATTGCATGGGGAATGCCATGTGAGGCACGACAGAACATTGCAGTTAGTGCAAGCTTCCTATTTTTGGCTAAACATTCGAAAGGAAGTCGAAAGGTATGTACAACATTATCGAATCTAGCAAGTTTCAAATGGAACAACAACTAATGCAAGCTTGTGTAAACCTTTACTAGTTCCTACATAGCATTGGGTTAATATGAGTATGGATTTTGTATTGGGGTTACCAAGAACATATTGAGGTAATGATTCCATTTACATTGTTGTTGATCGTTTCTTTATGATGGTTCATCTTATTCCTTACAATAAAACTACAGATCTTGTTTATGTAGTGCAATTAATCGTTAGAGAAGTTTACAGATTGCATGGATTGCCATCTTCAATAGTTTCTAACAGAGATATCAAGTTCCTTAGCCATTTTTGTTGCAACCTATGGAAAATTGTAAATACACAGCTGAATATCAATAATGCTTATCACCCTAAACTAATGGGCATACTGAAGTCTTAAATCGTTCCTTAGGTAATTTGTTATGGAGTTTGGTTGGTGAAAATGTCAAGGTTAGGACATGAAGCTCAGCCAGGCTAGTATTTGCACTCAATCTTGCGATTAATCGTAATACTGAGTATAATCCTTTTTAGATTGTGTATTTTGTTCTTCCTCGAGGTCCTCTTGATTTGTTTCCTTTTTCCTAGAAAGATAAGAGTGCATGGAAAAGCAGAAGATTTTATTACTAGATTGCAGGATGTCTATAGAGTTATTCATGACAATCTGCTAAAGGTTGTTAGTAAGTATAAAAAGATTGAGGATAAGAAGAGATGACATGTTGAGTTTGAAATAGGTGACTTTGTGTGGGCAGTTCTGATCAAGTATCGCTTTTTTGTTGGTGATTACAATAAAATATCTGCTTGAAAGATTTGTTCTGTGGAGATCATTAAGAAAATCAATCTTAATGGTTACCATCTGAAGCTGCCAAGTTATATTCGTATGACTGACATGTTCAATGTGAAGCATTTGATTCCTTTTTCTGGTGATTCATCAGACGATGACAATTCTAGGGCAAATTTTGTCCACCTTGGGGATGATGATGTAGTCCATGAGATGACGTGTGCATATCTGGAATGATACGGTCCATTTTTTGGTAATTTTTAAGGTTCGACTATTTAAGTCGATCAAACTATATATTCACAGTTTTTTATGAATAATAGACCTTGATAGTTGTGTGTCTTTCTTTACCCTATTTCTTGGCATTCGTGTTGAATCAATATTTCTTGGCATTCGTGTATAGGTAAATAATGTTTTTACTAGTATTCATAATTTGACTAAATGGTATTGAGTCTTTCCCCTATTTTACGTTGTTTCGCTGTGTCAGACTATAGGCTCTAAGTTAGTGTACATCAGTTGTTGTTTAAGAAACATGGGTGTTTTAATAGACTTTTTTACAAGTGAAACAACCACTAATTATTATTTAATATTCTAATGAGACAGAAAGTCTATTATCCATAGAAAATATGGCCTATAAAAAAAGTAGTAGCAAGAACCAAATTACCATATCACCCTACCCACTAAGTACTTACTTTTCCATTTCTTTCAAAGAAAAATAAGCTGAAGGGTGAAGATGAACACCTCCAAATGCTCGAAAACAGAACCTGATCACGATGGCCATCTAGACAACAAGATCCGTAAATGTTTCAAGGAGGAGGAGCCTTTACCTTTGAGAGCTGAACCAAGTTATAGTACAACAGTTATGGGAGTCCCACCGGAAGAAGAGGAGGCTGAGATTGCATAACCTGAGGAGGATCCTATCGAATTTGAGGAAGGAGATATCACAACGGTGACCGGAGACTCTGGTAGTGGCTTGGAGCTATCTTCCGCTTTTAAATCTAGATTGCACAAACAGTGGGAGAGGGCAGTAGTTGTTAATCTCCTTGGTAGAAAAAGTGGATACAAAATGCTTTCTTCCCGTTTAAGATCAATATGAAAGCCTTCTGGCCCTATGAAAGTGGTGGATTTGGACAACGGTTATTTTCTGACTAATTTTATTGAAGAAGACGATTTCCTTCATGCCCTAACACAGGGTCCTTGGGTGATTCTAGGACAAGTACTCGCAGTTCAACGTTGGCAACCCCAATTCCGTCCTTCACAAGGTAAGGTATCTAGGGCTGTTCTTTGGATTCGTTTCCCAGAATTGCCTGTTTCTCAGTACCATCTAATGATTCTTACGACCCTTGGTAACCTTGTTGCCCGTACTATTAAGATTGATGATACCACTAAGAAGGTCGAGAGAGGCAAGTTTGCGAGAGTGGCGATGGATGTTGATCTCAGTACTCCCTTTTGTTCTCGTGTGGAATTAGATGGAGACGAGATTAAGGTTGTTTATGAGGGATTACCACAGATTTGTTATTCGTGTGGCATTATGGGGCATGACTTGGTAAACTGTACAACATGGCTTAATGCTCAAAAAGAGAAGCAACAAATTGATCATACCAATGAGCAAGCTGGATCTAGTAGCTAATGATATTATGATGAAGGATAAGTCCAAAGAAGTCTACGGACTATGGATTCAGGTCCAAAGGCTCACACGCTACCCGAAAGCCAAGGATCTTGATCAAAGAGATTCTCACATCAATTGGAATACAACTGGGGCTCGAGGATCTTGGTATTTAATTTTAAATAATAGTAAGATCCTAGGCATCATTAATGATAGGCCTTCAACTGGGGGGATAAGGGCCATACTATGTGCACGAAAAACATAATAGCTTTAGGCAATCAAGTGGAGGAGGCTAGGCGATCTTATCATAAACATGGTTTTACTTCTAAGGGACCTAAAGCTAAATCAACTATTTCAAATCACGAAAAGTTGGAGGTTAGGTCAGGTTCGGACCAAGGGGAACAACGTGTACCGCAATCTGCAAGAAACTTTATTTATGAACCTACTGTACTGGTGCAACCCATGCAATGTACCCGAGAAAAACATGCAACAGTTACAATTTCTTCCCATAAGGAGATTGTGCGCGATGAGACCTCTTTTATGCTCCAGACTACAGATGATGTGGACTGTGGTGATCAAATGGTGGATTTGGATGGGATCGTGGATTCTTCTCCAAAGGAATGCGCTGCTACTTCTCTTTTACCTCCTTCAAAACCGCTAGACCCTAAAGAAGGGGAGGTTTGGATGGATGCAGATCAAGGGGATCAAGGATCAATTGAGGAAGTGATACCTCAGATTCTAGGCTACAACATGACAAGAGAGCTCATAGGGTCCAAGAGTAAAACCCAGTGTTAAGGGAGTACCCTTCCCACTGTCTTGCTCTCTATTTTATGTCTATTCTTATCTGGAACTATCAAGGAGTTGGAGGCAATGAGTTTTAACCTATTTTAAAGAACCATATTCGAATGTTTAATCCATTGATGGTGGTGCTTGTTGAAGTGAAAATTAGCAAATCGTGAGCTAATATAGTAATTGACAATATTGGGTTTGACTAGTCCTTTCGTGTAGAGGCAAATGGTTTTACAGGAGGGATTTGGATTTTGTGGAAATCAATGATGGAGGTTACAATATTGGTAGCTCATCAGCAATTCATACATACCAATATTAAGTTTGCTAGCTTGGACTTCCTTTTTATTGTCATGTATGCTAGCTGATTCACCTGAAGTTATTTGCTCACACCCTTTACATGACAATCTCACTTAGATCCTTTTAAGTAAGACTTCAGCCTTTCCCAACTCTCGAAGTATTTACCTCGCACACTTGAAGAAACAATGCTACGGAAGCAATAACAAAACAAAGACAATAATAAGATAGGAGAGATACGGTCAATAACTAACCTTTATAATACTTTCCCTCAAAATAATACAAGGAATGCTCTCTCAACTTGAATAGAGAAAAGCAGAGCTTGAATGAGCTATATATAGGCATCTAACTTAGAGTCCAAGTCACATTCAAATTCCTACTAAATCCGGACTACGTAAGATCATGCTAAGATCACGTTTATCCCTATCAGATAACATCATTTGAACCAATTGGATGACATCCCCATCTAAATAGGACTCTAACTGATGAGATAGAATATAAGAAGATAACATAAAGATAGACTTTACATTTATCTAGAACACTAACATCCTTATCTGCGAAGATCTTCACTATTTTCAGATGTTGAGTTCCACTGCAACTCTAACTCCCATTCATCGTCACATCATCTAAGATTTCCTAGTGATCTCTATCTACTGATGATGCAGTGTGATCTCGCCAAAGCCCACATAGCACATTGGCCTAATCTAATGCTACCCATAATAATTCTGCTAGTTATGATCCATCCATCTGAGCATAGTTAAGTCCTTAGTCCGTCAAGTCCTTAGCCTCGGTCGAGTCAATCTCCACAAGGTCTGAGACTACCAAAATTTGCACCAAGTCTGATCCCACTCACCCATGTTTGCCTTAGTGTTTTGCATGCCTCCCTCACACATGGAATCAGCTAACCTTCCCTCTAAGGCTCTTCATGAAGGTTGCTGAGAAGTGCTTTGAAGTTACGGGTTTAACAAACCACCCCCAATAGATGGATTTGACGCCCTCATCGAATTATTCTGAAGGTAGGCATTCACCTAATCCTCGAACTGCCACAAGGTTGTATCTTTCTCCCATATAGCTTTTGCGACAGGTTTACCTTTCCACAGAATTAAGAACTCGGTCCATCGGTTCTTCTTATGTTGACCCATTGTCTGATGATCTAGGATACTCTCCACTTGATCTTCAATCTGCTTACTCAGAACTGGTGGTGCTCGCTTCACCTGACTCCTATTCAGATCTGTCGCATCCTTATAATAAGGCTTGAGAAAACTAACATGAAAAGTAGGGTGTACCTTTAACTGCTCGGGCAACTTCAATCGGTATGCCACATTTCCCACTTTATGTAGCACTTCAAACGGTCCATTGTACTTCGTCACCAAACCCCTATGAACTTACTTACTTGAGATCTTCTTCCAAATCTATGGTGTTAGTTTCAACAAAACCTTATCTCCCACGTCAAATTCTAACAGTCTTCTCCGAAGATCCACTTGCTTCTTCATCCACCGAGAAGCTTTATGAAGACTATCCCTCGCCTCATCCAACAACTCTTGCTTCTCCATCGTAAACTTATATGCCATAAGACATTTGCCACCTGTCCTTTTTTGAGTAATCTCTAGTGGAGTGAGAGGCTATTGTCCTAACACAATCTCAAAGGGACTTTTCTCCACAGCCAAAGATCTGTGTAAGTTATAACAGAACTGTACAATATCAAGTAAATTCAACCAATTATGTTGACTTGCACTTACGTAATGCCATAAATACTCCTCTAACAAACCGTTGATTTGTTGTTAAAAATTTTAAATCGCAACCCATCAAGTTAAAAAGAGATGTCTAGAATCGGCCTATAAATCTGGCATCTCAGTTTCTCACAATATCCGCTGGTACTCTGAAATACTTGACCACATTCTTGTCGAACAACTCGGCCGTAACATCTGAGGCATAAGTTACAGGAGTTGGCACGAAGACCACATACTTAGAGAACTTATCAACTACCACCATGATTGACACCATGTTGTCCACCTTTGGAAACCCACTGATGAAATCCATTGAGACTTACATCCACAGTCTCTTGGGGATGGATAAGGGTTGTAGCAAACCGACTCCCTTCTTCCTCTCTGGTTTATCCATCTGACACACAAGGCACGTCTTGACCTAACATTCCACCTCATTCTCTATCTTCGGCCAAAAGTAGGAATGCGATAGGAGCACGATCATCCATTGGACTCCTGGGTGACCAGCCCACAATGACTCACACGTCTCCTTCAATAATTGTTTCCACAATCCACCAAAACTTGGCACGTAAACTTGACTACTCATAGTCATCAACAGTCCATCATCGTAGAGCCAAAACCTACATACAATACCCTCATTTACTCGAGTAATTAACTTACAGTACATGGTGTCTAGCGGAGTTGCTATCTTGATATGCTCCAACAGGTTGGTCTCTACCTTCGTGATCGAATAAAGGGTCACAAATACCTCCTTCCTATATAAGGCATCTGCCACGTTATTGTGTCTCCCCAGTTTATGCTCCCATATGAAACCATATTCGACAAGAAACTCCTGCCACCGGGCTTGTTTTATGGACAACTTCTTCTAGGTCCTAAAACTTGTGTTAGTAACATTATTTGTCTGAATAACAAACCTAGTCCCCAACAAAGATACTCGCCACATCTCCAAGCAATGCACCACTGCAAGCATCTCCTTCTCGTGCATCGAGTACCACTACTCCGCATTATTAAGCATTCAGCTCTCAAATGCAACCAGTTGACCCTCCTATACAAGGACTCCCCCAATGACTTTGTCTGAAGCATCAGTCTGTACCTTAAATGGAAGATCGAACTCGAGTAGCTTCAACATCGGTTTGGTTGAGATCGTAGCTTTAAGTTTTTTGAATGCCTCCTCACATGCACTCAACCAACATGACTTTTGCTTCTTCTTCAGCAAGTCCGTTAATGGTGCCGCTTTCTTGGAGTATCCTACTATGAACTGCCTGTAGTAGTTTGCCAAATCGAGAAAACTCCACAAATTTTGTACTGTCATGGGAGTCTACCACTCAACTATTGCTTTCACTTTCTTCGGATCCATCTTGACCTAACCCTTACTCACCACGTGACCCAAGAATTTGATCTCCAATAGAGCGAACTCATACTTCTCCGTCTTCACATAGAGCTTGTGCTGCCTTCGTCTTTTGAACACTCACCTTAAGTGTTCCATATGTTTTGCCATGTTCGTGTTATACACCACGATGTCGTCTAGATAGACCACAACGAACTCATCTAGAAAGTCATACAACATGTCATTCATTAGGTTGCAAAATGTCACAGGGGCGTTAGTTAATCTAAACGACATAACTAAAAATTTGTAGGATCCATACCGAGTTACGCACGTTGTCTTCTGCTCATCGCCCTCTGCTATTCGAACTTGCCAATACCCACTTCGAAGATCCAACTTCATGAACACCACAGCCCTCGACAACCTATCCATCAAATCTTGAATCAAAGGTATCGAATACTTGTTCTTGATCGTTACCTTATTCAATGTTCGATAGTCCAAATGCATCCTCAGTGTACCATCTTGCTTCTTCTGAAATAATACCAGGGCGCTATATGGAGCTTTAGATGGTTGGATGAAGCCTGCCTCTAATAACTCACCAAGTCGTTTTCGAAGTTCCACCAATTCCATCGGGGACATACTATATAGGGCACGTGCAGGTGGGATCAGTCCAAGAACTAACTCGATCCTGTGATCTACTTTAGGATGAGGGGGAAGAGTTTTCAGCAACTCTTTCGGCATCACGTCCCGAAACTCCCTCAACAAACTTGCAACTGCATTAGGGACTTCTACCATATGGTCTTCACTGATCTCCCACATGGCAACGAGATAGGTCTCGATACCTTTCTTCATCCCTTTCTCAATGCTCATAGCTGAAACATGTCCTACCGATGTCATAGCATTCGTCGTTCCACCACCGAACTTACAACAATTCACGTAGAAGGAAATTTGTTCATTCATCAGCATCATACCTCCCAAACTTGGGTATAGCACCACCTTTTCTGCTTTAAGGAAATCGACCCCCAAGATCATCTCGAAATCCTCTAATGGTATATTGATGAAATTCATCTTAGCATGCCAACTTCCAATGCTAAATGGAACATTGTAAGCAATTCCCGCAACTGCTTGTGCCTTCCCTGCAGGGGTTTTTATCCTCATCAGAGCCTTGGACACCCTCACGCCCAACTTCTGAACCATCTTTTCTCCTAGGAAACTATGGGTCACACCAGTATCCACCATTGTGGTCACGTCTTTCTCCCCAACCTGTCTACCTACGTACATAAGACTATTAAAGGGAATCAACTCAGCACTAACTGCATTAAGCAAAGCTATTGGATTTAGTACCACATCTTCTAAAGATTCACCATCTTCTTCGGTAATCAGGGCATTCAGCTTCTCCTTCCTCGGGCACTCTCCGGCAAAGTGTGGACCGCCATATAATTAAAAAGCAATCTTGCCCTTCTTCGAGGACGTCTCCCTGTTCTTCGAGCCCCAATTCTACTTGCCCTTGCCTTTGAAGTCTCCCTTCTTGGAATCCTTCTTCTTCTTCCCCTCGGTCTTCTCCTGTTGGGAGTGGTCTTTGCCCTTAGAAGAATTTGAGGAGCTCGCCTTAGAGTCTTTCACCAATTGAAAGTCTACCAAGGCATCGACAGCTGCGATTGCACCAACCATGTCTTTTACATTCTACCTCTGTAATTCCATTTGAGCCCACAGTTGTAGCCCGGATAGGAAATTGAAGAGCTTGTCCTCATTTGACATGTTCTCAATATCCAACATTAGAGAGCTAAAAGACTTAACATAATCTCTTACTGATCTATCTTACTTGAGCTGCTTCAAAGCATCCCTCGAGAGCCAAGAAGTATTCATAGGAATGAATTGATGCTTTAGCTCCTTCTTCATCTGCACCCACGTCTTCATAAGAGTTCTACCCACGCTGATCTCCGCAGAGTTCCTCATCCTCCACAAAAGCTTGGCATCCCCATCCAAGTACATGACCGTCACATTGACCTTATCAGCATCAGATACTCTAGTAGCTGCAAAGTACTGCTCCATATCCCATAAGAATTTCTCTAACATCTTGGTATCCTGCATGCCTTCGAACACCCTTAATTCATGCACCTTCACCGATGATGAAAGCTATGGTGTGGAGCTTTCAACCCGATCCCCATCTATCATTGCAACGACTCGCCTTAGAATAGAGATCTAGAGTTGAGCATCCTCTTGTGCCTTCAACATATCTGCCATCTGTTGGATCTATACCTCTAATATCTCGAATCGAGTATTGTGAGAAGTGACCTCTTCCTCTCCCTGAGTAATAGAACTAATGAGTGCCTCCACCCGAGTCACTTACTTTGTCAGATTTTCTACTACCATTCTAAAACTCTGGGCTCTGATACCAGTTGATACAAAGGTCACCTTAGAACTTAAACTTTTACCTAAAGTTTCTCATTCACACCCTTTTTACACTGGCCTGATCCAATGCTACCCACAACAAGTCCACTAGTTGTGGTCCATCCATCTGAGTGTAGCCAAGTCCCTTAGTTCGTCAAATCCTTAGCCTAGGTTGAGTCAATCTCCACAAGGTTCGAGACTCTACCAAAATTTGCACCAAGTCTGATCGTACTCACCCATATTTGCCTTAGTGTTTCGCATACCTCCCTCATACGTGGGATCTAGTTAACCTTCTCCAAGGATCATTGTGAAGGTCACTGAGAAGTGCTTTGAAGTTATAGGTCTAACACTAGCCCTCAATATCATCTCTAAAGGTACCTATAGGAAGGATTAAAGTAGATAGCGAGACATATTTTAACGCAAAATTGGAGGGCTCTGATAAACAGGGAAGTTCTAAAACAACACCTATAGTTAGCAAGTCGTTTTAGGATTGTGTTCACTCTTGCTGTCTATATGATCTTGGCTATGTGGGATCAAAATTTACATGATGGTGGGGAACTATCCAAGCAAGATTGGATAGGGCACTGTGCTCATCCTCCTAGTTGGCCTCCTTCCTAGAAACAACTTCTCACTTGCCATTTTTTGGATCAGATCATAGGCCTTTGCTTGTTAAATTTATTATGGCACCAGTGGTGTATAGGGGTAATAGGAGTTTTCAATTTTAGTCGGCCTGGTTGGCTATTAAGAACTTGTATAATTTTGTGGACGAAAATTGGCATCCAAACTTGAATCATTTCTATACATCTATTGCTAGCTTTGCAGAAAAGTTAAGAGAGTGGAGCAAAACTGATTTTGGCAACATTTTCTATCGAAAAAAGAGACTTATGGCTTGAATGATAGGGATTCAATAAGCAATAGAAAGTAATGATTCCGATTCTCTCTTGGACTTGGAAAAGAAGCTCCGTGATGATCTCATCCAAATCCTGTGTGAAGAGGAATTATTTTGGCACTAATAATCCTGTAGTATGTGTTTAGCTCAAGGAGCCCGCAACACTAAATATTACCATATGGTGACAATGGCAAAGAGGAAGAGATTGAAGGTAGAAAAGCTAAAAGATGAAAATGGAAACATGATCACCGATTAAAAAGATGAAAGTGGAAACATGATCACCGATTCTATGTTACTTTGTGACTTAGCTAAGGATTACTTTCACAACCTTTTCTCGGACGACAAAAATATGACGATCCCCTTTCCTATTACTGGAGCCTTTCCTAGGTTAACAGAAAATGAGTTGGATTCTCTCTACTCCCCTATAGTATATGCAGAAATTAAGAAAGCTATTTTTGAGATGGATGCCAATAAAATTCCTGGCATTGATATATTTAATGTGTTATTCTTCCAAAAATAGTGGAATGTCATGGGCCAGTCGGTGTCTAACTTTGTTTAAAAGGTTTTCAAGCACAAACAATGGGAGTTGGAGCTAAATCAAAATATCCTTGCTTTGATCCTGAAAGTCCAATCCCTACTGTCCATCACCCAATTCAGACCAATTAGCCTCTGTACGGTATTATAAAAGACTATTACTAAGGTTGTAGTGAATCAACTAAAGCCTATCATCGATTTTATGGTAGCTTACAACCAATGTAGTTTTATTCCTAGCCGTTTAATTAAAAATAACATTATTATTGCTCAGGAGGTTATTCACTTTATGAGGGGGAAAAAAGGAAAATCTGGGGCTCTTTTAATCAAAGTAGATTTAGAGAAAGCCTACGATCACCTCCGGTGGGATTTCATCCTGGATACTTTAATAGATATTGGTTTACTAATGGACTTGATAAGTCTGATTATGAAGTGTGTTACCTCAGTCTCAATGAAAGTTTGTTGGAATGGCGAACTACCTGATTCTTTCACTCCGAATAGAGGTATCAGGAAAGGAGATCCTTTATCCCCCTATCTATTTGTTGTTTGTATGGAGAGGTTGGGACATCTTATTTATTTTGAAGTAGCATAGGGATCTCGAAAACCGATTTGTCTGAGTAGAGGAGGTCCAACCATCTCTCATCTTTTCTTTGCAGATGATCTCACTTTGTTGACTGAGGCTTCCATGGATCAGGTGCAGATAATCTCCAGGGTTTTTGATACATTTTGTATGACATCAGGATAGAAAGTCAGCAATGACAAGTATAGAGTTTACTTCTCAAAGAACATTTCTCGGCCTTGAGCTTGTGCCCTAAGCAAGCATTTGGGTTTTTATCTCAGTACGAACCTTGGAAAGTATCTTGTGGTACCATTAATTCATGAACGATCGATGAGGCAAACGTATCAATACATCCTTGATAAAGCTCAACATAAACTAGCAGGTTGGAGTGCTCAATTTCTTTCCCTTGCAGGTAAGGTCACACTGACGCAATTTGTTCCTACGTCACTACCTATATATACCATGCAAACAGTGCAATTACTAAGGCAGTTTTGTGATGATCTTGAGAAGATTATGTGTGACTTCATTTGGGGATCTAAGGAGGGTCAAAGGAAGGTTAATCTTGTGAGTTGGGAAGCGATGTGCAAACCAAAGCATTCCAGAGGCCTCAGTATTCAGAGAATTCATTCTTCTAATGATGCTTTAGTCACTAAACTTGACTAAGGGCTAATCTCTAATCCTTTTGCACTTTGGGTACAGATCCTTCGATCCAAATATCACTTTGATACTTTAAATATTCCTGAGGTATTGGAGAGTAGAGGCGCCTCTTCAGTTTAGAGAGGTATTTCTATCACTTGGAAATTTGTTCTTGTAGGTACAAGGTGGCGAGTAGGAAATGGGAATTGTATCAGATTTTAGGTAGACAATTGGGTTGGTGATAGGGGGCCCCTAGCTCTCTTGGCTATTAATCCTATCCTTGATAGTATGTTATATGCAAAGGTGAGAGAGTTTGTGGACACAGATGGGTGTTAGTGCTGGGAGAAGTTTCAGAACCTCCTTCCGTCAACAGTGTGCATGACAATTGCAAGTATTATAGCTCTGAGACCTGAGTTTGATGAAGATTGCGTGGTGTAGGATCCAAACCAAAATGGGTCCTTTTCAACAGCATCTGCATATGAGTTAATTGAAAATATTGTTGATGAAGGAAATATTAGATTGTGGTCTTTGATATGGAAATGGCAAGGTTTGCAACGTATCAGATCTTTTTTTATGGCTGCTTGCTAAAGGAAAACTCTTAACTAATTAACAGCGTACTTATAAACATCTTTCTGATGATGATAGGTGTCACTATTGTAGCAATCCTGAATCTTGTTTGCATGCTTTGACGCCCTAATACCTCCTAGGAGGATATTGCGAGTGCCACACACATAGAACACACTGAATACGAAGCATTTCGAAACATACAAAACACTTTATACATACATTATTAGAATCTCAACAAACACATATCGTATATCATAATTTCAGAAAGCAGCCTGAATTAAGGTTATTACAACCCATCAAAATAAAAATTCAGGAGTTATAGACATCAGATACAAGTCTAAAAACAATCTCAAAATACA
>JAOQMP010087193.1:0-17012 GCA_027563575.1 Erythroxylum pedicellare
AGGAAGTGAATTTGGGACATTTAAGAGTGAGGGTAAGGTTAGGAAAGATGTAAGGGTATTTTAGTGTGATTTTTGACAACTTTGCTGTAGCAAACTCAAGAGTTTGTCATGGTGTATTTATCCTGAGGGAATTTTGACTTTCAGTAAAGCCAAGTGTTCAGCGCAGCAGACTGTCTGGCTTACTCCCGCGGCGAACCCTCCATGGCTTCTGGAGAAATTTGTCAGGTACAGTATGATTGGGGACATGATCATAAGAATTAGTTGTCGTATATCCATTGATCAAATAGGGAAATTTTCGATATGTTATGAGAATGAAGATGAACCGATGATGGTTAAGGAGATTTCATGAGATTATGCTCATGTTTTATGACTCTAAAGATGGGATCCTAAGATGGGGGCCAACATTATTAGCTTGCTAAATTAGTGATTTGGGTTCTTTGGCTAAAATATGCAAGTTAATTAGGATTCAATGTTAGTTTATCACCTTATAAGTTATCACATTAATTCATAATTTTAGGTCTTTCGACTAAGTAGCTTTGCTAGTATGTCTTCATGAAAATTAGTAGCTAAAGCAATAAGGTAGGCATTAAAAAAGTGTTAGTAAATTTTAAATAAATAACTATTTCACTAGCTTCGGGTTATGAATATAACTAGTTGCCAATTGAGAATGTGATGTAGCCAAGTAACTAGATTGACACATATAAAAATTGTGTGTCTTCCCATCAAAAGGCTATAATGACATTCCAACTAAGCAACTTATTAAAAACATGACTTAGTTGATTAACCGAATTTATATTCATCACCAATGTTTGCTCAGTGTAAAAAGACTAGGTCCATGTCCACAAAAAGCAACAAAAAGGAATGTTTTCTAATAAAAACTACAGAACTTGTAAATAGCTTAACTTTTCAAGAAAACGTACTTAGGTTTAGTTATGAAGTTTGATTAACCAAATAATTATTAATTTTTGTGTACAATTAAAAGGGGTGAATAAACTTGACATTTAAGTTTTGATTAATATGTATATTTAGTCTAGAGTTCCTAGATGCGGATTTTGCATGTTAATAATTTGGAACAACTTGAATGATTGTGTTTAGAGTCAAATTTGTTTCATGAAGTTGAAGCCATTGCCTCATTATTGCATTGTGTGCTTTAAGTTTTTATGTCGTTTGTTGTTTTGTTTGCTTGAGGTCAAGCAAATGTCTAAGTGTGGGGATGTTGATAAGAGTAAATTGCATTGTGTTTTAGGGCATAGTTTGATATATGTTTAGCCATTAATTAGATAATTTAGTATGTGTTTCGGTTAGAATTATGTTAGTTTGTTAATTATATGTGTTTGAAGTGTTTTAAAGGTTAATACAAGCTTAAATATTATGTTATTGAGGCACTTTGATGTGTTGCTAATGTTTCAAGTTCAATATGAAAGAATGGAGGAGTTTCGAAAGACATTCGAGCTGAAAAAATGACCCAAGATCGTGACCTATTAGGCCACGATCATGATAGAATGTAAGATCCCACATCCATATTGTATATACCTGAACATCCAGAGGAAATTTAAGTACATATCCTAGGAAGATGATATGTTAGAGCAAACATAATCTGTTAAATGACATCATAAAGAATATACAATACTTAAAAACCTCAACACATTTGTTGACAAAAGTTTACAGTGTATTCATTGAATCAATTTACAATCCTTATACAAAAGTTCTATATGACAAAGAAACTACAAAATACAAATTATAACTCCTCTTGTGTCAGTTGACAAACCTTTGAGTCATATCTTAATCCAAAATGTTCCTCTAGAAAAATCTTATAAACTAGGTCTCCTATCTCATACCTAAAAGGTCATATTACAATTCTTGATGAGTATTGCGAATTTAATGATTGAACCATCATTGATGATCTCACCCATGTTAAATACACAATATCACACATTTCACATACATTCTTTTAGAACATGAATAATCAAAACAATCATATTATCATGTCACATCACTTTATCATCACCATTTTAGAAAAGATTTCATAATCATATATATACAAATGCATATGCATATGAGACTCCAGATTCGTTATTATTTGTTGTGATTGAGTGCCTTTCAGATACAAATACAGATACTGGCCCATTGGGCTCAGGCAGAAAGAGAAATCACAAAGCAAAGCTCTACGTGAAGAATTCTGAGCTTAAAGCTCTTTTAGACTGGCTACTGTGATCACAACGCCTTTATCTGAACATGCATTTTATGAAATGCATCAAACAATAGAATATGCCTTGTATAGCATTCACTTATAATGCACAGACAGAATCTCATGTTCATCAGACCTCAGTCTGATACAAATTTTGTTAAGTATTCAGTTATCATTCAGAACTCAAATGCAAATAGATATAATTCAAATTTTAGATGCAAACAAAACACTTTCAATGCATTCCCAAAGTATCAAACTCCTTAGACTATTAAAGTCCAGAATTCACAAAAAATCTCAAACAGTTCAATAATTAGAAGTTAAACATAATAAATCAATCCTAGGAAGATCATCTAGGTTGACTCATAATTTATACTATTGCCTGGATGGTCCGATAAGGTCTGACTGGCGCCTGGCTTGAGCATTTAAAATCAGAAAATTCACACATAATTGACATTACAAATTCGATCAATCAAATACTTATTCATTTGTGCACATATATACATATGGCATGTTCAATGTATGCTCAATGACTATTCTGGGTATATTTCCTTAATTCATATCTTATGATCATTCATAATTCAAAACTTATATATGTCTAATTTGAACTTATTTTAACACCTCAATAAATTATAATATCATCAATCAATCATTCACCAAAGTTATTCTAACATTATATGATTATACAATATCCAAACTTTCATTTATTCATATAACTTCTCCAAAATTTCAGACCTAAACATTTGGTAAACAACAATCCATTCTTAATGAATTCAGATGAAAATGAAATTTGGTGGAGAGAAAGAGAAATATGTGAGGAGTTTGTGATCTAAATTTCAAGTCACTCGAAGGTCCAAAGAAGAAGTTATGATCTAAAAAGTAAAGGGTGTTCAAAGCTATCAAACAGCAGGATGCCTCTACTGTCACGATCGTGCTTGTGCACGATCGTGCACTTCCAATTGATCCTACTTTGTCACGATCGTTCTTGTTCAAGATCGTGCAACCCATTCATGACCCCTTTCTATCATGATCGTGCTTGTGCACGATCGTGCACTACCTCTTATTCAAGCTTCATTCCAGCTCTTCCAAAGATAGACTTTCGGGATAATTTTTCATGGCCATTTTGATAAGGAAAATGAATGATTTAGGCAAAACATTCTTCTAAACATTTGATTATGATGACACCAATTTCATGCAATTTGGTTCAATATTCTAAAATTTATACCCAAAATACTACAAACTATTCCCAAACCATGACAGAATCTAAAAACTCAACGTTAAAACAAATTTTGGAACTTTTAGAGACAGAATTCAAATTCAATTCCTTCATGAAAAATATGTCCATATGTCTCTAGTTTAATATAAACTGAAAATCATCATATTTTCATGTTTACAAATCAAGTTATGGTCAAAATACGATGCATATTTAGTGAAAACACTACAACTAACATATTCCGGCACTATCAATCATCAACATCATATGTAGTTCATCCTAATTCATCATCATCAATTCTCTATCATAACATACTATAAACAATAATCATTTACTTACATGTTTAAATCCAATTCTAGCTCAAAAGATCAAGCCAATCCAGTACTGCATATAAACAGAAACATCACACATTCAAGGTGGGATTAGATGACTTTCGGCTATGATAAAACAACAACAATCAACTAGTTCTTTAGCTATTTTGTGAAGGGTAAAAACATGGATTATTGGTGTAGAAATTGGACATAAACATAGAAAAAATATATGGATGTAACGGTGAGAGAGTTTCAGTGGTGTAAGAAGAAAATATAAGAAGAAATGAGCAGAGACAAATCACTCCTGTAGAAATGTAACACCTTGGACACTATGTGTCTCCTTTATACATTGGCAGTTGTCACCTTTGAATGTAGTCCATTTATCCTATATATATGCTGCCACATGTCACATTTATAATAGGCCATTTGTCACTTAAGTACAGCTTCCATTTGTCAACTACTAGTCCATTTGTCACTAATTTAACTATGCCAAATGTCACTCAATTATAGGCTAAATCATCTAAAATTTTCATGTATCAATTTATCCTACCACTTGGCATTTGTCCTAGTCCAAATGCACATTTTAATCCATCATTTTCCCAATCTATAACATTTGCTTACCAATTTACTAATTGAAATTCAAACATACCAAAATTCAAGACTTACCAAATCACAATTCACATTAAGATCAGATAACATTTTTCATACTCGGAATAAATCAATTTAGTGCATATGCTAATTTGTAATGTGCACAAATATCAATTCGGGTACGAATGCTATTGTTATGCATGTATATGCAATATTTAATCTAGGGTCAAACCCTAATCATATTATGGAAAAATGAGATATTACATAGAAGGCTTAAATATGGGCTATGATCATAGCCTCCATCGGCTAAATGCGCAGTCACTCACAAACTTCACGTTTTGAGGGCTTTTTGGACCTTTCGGATCCCAGAAAGACCCTAGGGTTACCGAAAATTTAAAAGACTATTTAAAGAACATTAAGAGGAGCACCAAGTAGTTTTTTGCATCAGCCACTTTTGGAAACCCTAAAGAGAGACAGAGGAAGTGAAAAAGGAAGAGGAAGAGGAAGAAGGAGGAAGAAGAAGTGGTCTTGATTTGCTTCTCGGATTTAGAGGCTTTCTGACACTGCTACCTTCCTAGATTGTCCATTCTAAGTTTCTATTTCCATTTTGTTTCAATTTTATTCATATATAAAGTTGAAATGGATTGTATGATGATAAATGGTAGAATGATGATGATGTTCTAACTCTCCTTCGAGATTTTATTTTTATTTAATATTATCCGAATTGATTTTGTGTTATTTGAATTAGTATTTTGATTTGTTATGTTTCTTGCATACTTCAGTAAAAAACTGAGAGGGTGAACTAGATAAAAAATTGATTGATTGGATTAATGAGAGTTAGGCAATTCAATAGAACCGTAACTAATCATATCGGTAACTGTGTAGAGAGGGATCCCATGTGTATGAAATTATAAAATTAAATAAAACGAATGAATTGCATAGAATTGATGTAAAATTTTCAAAGATAATGTAGGTTTCACATTTTGAAATCAAGTTCTTAAACTCCCATTAATGTAATATGTAGCTTTATTCTCTCTTTAATCAAATCAGCAAATACCAATTTAATAGTTCTCACATTCTTAAACTAGAAATTACCAACCATTTAAAGTTACGACTTAAGCAATCCCTAGAAATTATATTTCTAATTCATTCTTAGGGTAATTGTATAAAGTTTCACCTTTTGATTCTTTCTCTCAATATCTTAAGACTAATAGGTGGCCAATCTAGTAACCAAGCATTCAATACATCATAATCAATCCAGGCAAGATATATATTAATGTGAATTATCTAATCAAGATATTCAATTAAATATAGATGCAAACCTTAGGAAAGAATAATTTAACTCATAATCAAAATGAAAATAACACTCATATAAATTGAATTTAAACCTGTAATTTCCATTGTATCAAGAAGAAATTGAAATAACAAAAATTCGAAGTCAAACCAAAAGAATAGAGAACAAAAAGACCCTTGAAGGATGACTGGCAGTAAAACTCTCGTTCGCTTTCTCCAACTCTTAATTAACATTGATGACAAAATTAATTTGATTCCCTATAATTTATTAAAAGATTTTAGTATTTTAAAGAAAAAGTAAATAAGAAAGAATGAAGAAATCTCTTCTATACCATGCGTCCCCACATTTGCTTCCCTCAACTATTTTTGGAACTCTCTTTCCATCTTGATAATTCTCCCCTCTTTACAACCTCAATCTCTTCATATTTTGGTCACAATATCTAAACATAAATCGTATCTTCCCTTCTTAACTTTCTAACGGATCCTCTTTTGCTTAAAATAAAGCCTTGTAGTTAAAGTTATGGGTCAAAAACCAAGGGAAGGTTAGACTGGGCAGGTACATATTTTGTATCTAATTCTTAGCCATTTTAGCCCCTCAAAACAACACTTTTGGGCCTCGAGTTTTTCATAGGAATTGTGGTCCAAGATGTTGGATTTAATCTGAGCTCTTAAATCACCTTATTTAGTCTCATAAGCCTCAGATATGTCTATGTAAAGCTTCAGTGGTCAAGTTGCCAATTATATAGAAATAAGCTTTACTTTGAATAAATGGTTGGTGGTTTAAACGAATTCGAACAGCTACACATTTAGGCTTCCTTAAAATCTTGAAATGTCCTCTAAATATTCTCCAAATACCATGTTTAGATTTAGATTATCCATTTATGTTAAAAATCTTGGACAGCCAAAATGTTTAGATTGTTGATATGGCCATATTGCCAAGTCGTGTCTTGGTCCGTCTTTTATTGCTTCAATTAAGTTCTCTAAGAAGAAGGCTTGACCAAGTTTAGTCCAATTGTCCATGCACTTTGTCTATCTCAAATATTTTTAAAGTCTTCTCCTCAAGTCCCTAAAGCTCAATCTAAACACAAAAACCTAACAACAATTTTGAACATATAGATTAGAAAAGACTAAAAATTGAACAAAAACTATCTGAAACCTAACATAAAATGCATTATAATAGTAACAAAGAGAATAAGAAATGTGTTTAATTTTTTTTCACGATGAACAACTCTTAGAGCTTAACCTTCAATCTATAGTGTCTTATAATCTAAATAAGCATATTACTTGCCAATCAAGATATAAAGCTCCTTTAATTGATGACTATAGAGATAATCTTCTTAGTTGCTTTATTTATAAAATAAGAAGCTATTTTGATGAATGAAGAATGATTTAGGCAATTTATAGGGGTTCAATCATGTGCAATAGTTGGAAAATATAATATATAAGCCTATTATCAATTTTTTGGTTTATTTTACTAAGGGAACAATGTTTTTAAAGTATTGACATATATGGCCTTGTTAGAAATGTTGATACTCTATTTTAGATATCTGAAGAAGTTGTGAATAAAGTTCGGCCTAAAAATATTATACAGTTCATTACTGACAATGATTCTACTTACAAAGATAAGATATAAGCCTATTATCAATTTTTTGGTTTATTTTACCAAGGGAACAATGTCCTTAAAGTCTATTGACATATATGGCCTTATTAGAAATGTTAATGCTCTATTTAGATATCTGAAGAAGTTGTGAATGAAGTTCGACCTGAAAATATTATACAGTTCATTACTGACAATGATTCTAAAGTAGATACAAAAAGGTTGCAAAACATATATAATTCTTTTTATTGGTATCCTTTCAGTGCATATTGTATTGACCTGATTTTAAAAAATATAGGAGATCTTAAATACTTTCCTATGATTGATGAAACTACGTAGAAAGCAAGAAACGTGACCAATTTCATCTATATTCATGCATGGGTCATGAATTTGATGAGAAAAGGTTTTACCAATGGTAAGAATTTGTCTCCTCCTACTATTAGAAAATTTGTTACTAATTTCTTATCACTTTAATTCTTTATTCTAATAAAGGAGTTAGGAAAAGTGTTTTCAAGTGATAAATGAGTTGTATCTTTGTATATCAGGTTTAATGCTAGAACGAAAGGCTCTATAATTATACTCAATGATCATGCATTTCGGTCTCAATATCAATTTTTAATCCAAGTTTGTGAGCCTCTAATAAGAGTACTTTGTTTGGTTGATAGTGATGTGAAGGCAATAATGAGTTATTTATATGATCATAGAGAGGATGAAGGAAGCAATCAAGGTCAATATGCAAAATAGGCTTTCTTTATATACACTTTATCTTATTGTCATTAATAAAAGATCATAAAGACAACTTTGCTCTGTGTTCTTTTTACAACTGGGGAATTTTTAATGCTATTGTCTATTTTAGACCAAGTTTTACAAAATAAAACTAAAATTAATATATGAATGCCATTAACTATCACAATAATTGTTGCACATGAGATGATACGAGATCTTATCTTATAAATGGAGTTAAACAAGGACGCATGTGGTGATTTTTAGATGCCCATTGCAATTTGTCAAAGAGATAAAATTAATCTAAGTATATGTTCCATTAAATGAAATACCAAATCTTTCATTTATTCTCTATTCTTTTAGTTTCACTTATATTTGATGTATATGATAAATTTTCTGTGTGCAATATAAATATAAAAATTTTAACTATAATTATTTTTGTTACTTGGCTATGCTCCTCGGCATGAACTCTTATTGTTAATTATAATGTTTATGGAGTTGTGGACTTTTAATATTCTTACAATATGATGTTTTTCTATGATTATTCTACGTTATATGATGCAAATTTTAACATTTTATGTGCTTTGCATTATTCTTAGTTTTATATATATGTATGATAATTAAACAATATTTTTCTTATATTAATTGCAGTTATTATCTTTTTGTGAAATATGTGAAAAGTAATATTAATAGAAATAAATATATTTAGGGATTAATGTAAAATTATATTATTTCAAAGAGATAAGTTTTATTTCAAAATTTTATTATTATGATTTTTAGAGATAAGGTTGATGTAAAATTAAAATTTATATAATACAATATTTAAGAACTATTTTATAATTTTAAGGATTATTTTGTAATTTAAAAAATTACCAAAGATGGTACCCATTATTGATCGATACCAATACTATAATGTGCAAAAATTAAATTCAGTATTGGTATCGATATGGTATTCATAATGTTGATGGATGGATGAAATGAGATAAGGCCATCTCAACAAGGAAATTTTTCAACTAGTTAGTGTCATTAGATTAAGTTGAATGAATGGCATTGGGGACATATGGATATAGGGATAAAGGGAGATAATGGTCATCTTTTCCATGTTTTACGTCACATAACACTATTGTTTCTTTATCCTTTCTTGTTTTTCTTTTTAGTGCTATTTTGTTCCATTTTCTTCACTACATATTATACATTTTGGTTTTTCTAGGAACCCAATTCTAACAATGTCATTTTACACTTCTTCTAATGTTTTAACTTCCTTTTTTACCAATTCAATCCTCATTTCCTTTCTTTTACATTTTGGTCCCCATTATTTGCAAATTACTCCTTATGTAGTTTCCTTTTATTCTTTAGTACGTAAATTTACTAATAACTAATTTTAGATTAAAAATTTAATTATTCCTCCAAATTGACCCAGAACGTCTAAACACAACTGATATTTAAGAAATTAAATCAATTGATAATGCAAAGCAAACAAGTTAAAAGAAAAACAAAGTTTTAAAAAATATAAACAAAAAGTAATTTTAAATGCAAACAATGAACTTGACTCAAGGTACAAAACCAATATTTTTATTTTCATTTTATTGATTTTATAAAAATTAAAACATAATAAAATAAAATAAAAAATGTCTCAATAGTTGCCCCCATTTTACATCTTAGTTTATAAAAATATGTAGATTATAGGTACTTATATTTTATAAAATCAGGTCAATAAGGACAATGTACCTTAATTTTATTCCTAAATTTAAATGAAAATGAAAAGTATGAACTAAAAATAAATTAATTAAATGATCCATTTAAAGTTAAAATTTAAAAGATAAGGATAATTAATTGTATTTAGGACATAAAATTATAATGTGAAATCTAACATAAAATTATAATGAGAAATCTAAAGAAATATCTATTTATCTAATTTACAAGCCTAGATAGGTATCTAGAATTTGGTTTAAAGTTTTGAACCTAGAGAGGTATTTAGGAGTTGGTTTGAAAGTTTAGAGAAGTGTCTAGATATATAATTTAGGAGCTTAAAGAGATATCTAACATAAATATTAAAACGAGGACCTAAAGAGTCATCTAAATATTTATTCTATAAACTTAGAGGTATATAGGAATTGAAACTACAAATTGAGATGACTTTGAAATGTATATAGGTATTTAATCTATAAAATTGGACATGTATTTATGAATTTAAACATCAAATTTAGAAAAGGACGTAAAAGTAGATTAAATATTTAATCTAAAACTTAAAGACGTGTCTAGGAGTTGAAACTATAACTTAAGATGAGGAACTAGACAGGTGTCTTTGTATTTATTGATCTAGAATTTGAGCTTGCTAGTGAGAAATTCTCCAAAAAATGTGCTTGACCTTTAAACAATGATATAAGTGAACTTTGACAAACTTAAAGAATAGAATTATAAATTACCAAGGCTAAATACTAAAGAGTGTAGGGTCTAAAAATTTTAAGCTAAAATGATAATTTTATTTAAGTAAACGATGAGTATAAAGTATAAATAAAGATGAAACAACAATAGTGTTTAAGTTTGAGTAGTTTGATTATGACTTTATCCCTTTGTGTTATAATGCTTGTGTGTCTATATAACCTCCTCAAATATTTCTCGTCTAACCTTTCAAGCTCCAATTATCCTCCAATCATGGCCATTTCCTAATTAATCACCCATATGTAAACAATTGATCATAAGGCGTATGTTAATCATGTTTTAACTGTCTTAAATACCAAATCTTGAATTCCTTACTAATTTTTATGCTCAGGAATTCACTAAACAATGTTGTTGACTTTCGAAAATCTTTACACACTTGGGCCTTTAATCTTTATGCCAAATGGGCCACATTTCACTCAAGCTATCAACAATTGCCTCCTGAATATGTTTGGTTGTGTAAACCAAATATATGGTATTGAAGGACTTCTAGACTTTCGTAAGAATGAGTTCAAGATCATTGATCAAATTCATATATATAGACCAGTTGTTTTAGTAAGTAAGAAAAATCTAAGTAGAAAAAGAAATTTAGAAACCTCATTATGATAACCTTCGTATAACCCTTATCCAAAAAGAGTCTTAAACTTATGACATCCAACAAATTTGTAAATAAAATTCTGTTGCATTAATAGTTATAACATCTGGAAACGAAGCTTCATCTACCAATATAATCTGATCAACTTTAGCAAACAATAGAATTCCCTTATTGATTTGATCTTGAATAACATTATTAAATCCCTAATATGAATATTTAGGGTGGCTTTAAGGTACTTAAAGTATTCCTTTCCTTGATTCCCTTCCATTATAGGAATTAAGTGCTTCAACGATTCAATAATAAACTTCTCCAATAATAAGAAATAAAAAATTTCCCTACATTTTGGAGACATTATTAATGTATTGTGTTTGAATGGTTTGTTCTTGTACTTTCCTTTTGGCTTCAAGTGATATCCACTCTAGATCATGGCAAACACAAGTTCCAAAGATATTAACCTCAGGAACTACCAAATCATATGGACTTGTTTCTATAAAAGATGTATTAACTAAGCCTTTTTTTAGTGCCTTTGTTCCCTAAGAAACTCTTTATACTTAGAATCTTTTGCTACCAATACATAAAAATCACAAAATTCCATACCTATAAATTTTTTAAAGTTTAATATTGAGGTCACTTTGAGCCAACTTCACATATATTGGTCTCTATGAGTGCAATTTGTCATCAAATCCTCATTCTCCTAAATAAAGTGATCTGCATCACTACCATTCTTTTTAAGTAACTCTAGCTAATTTAGCTATTTGACTTCATATTTAGTCCAAAAACTAGAGTATAGAATAGTATTTCCATTTTAACCCTTGAAAGGACATCATTCCTAGGTAATAAAGCATACTAGGTAAAAGTTGCACCTATCAAAGAATTTGGAAACAACCTAAGCTTGATATTGTTGAAAATTTCATAAGAAGCCAATTCACGAATCTGAGGAATGAATATAGAAATGTGCTTAATAGTTGACTGATCATCTTCACAAGAAAACTAGGTAAAATTAAGAATTGTGTAACAATGGAGATAAGGATTCCCGTGGTCAATCTACTTTGGATAAGGCTTATAAAATTATAAATGATCAATCTGCCTCAAGCCAGGCCCATATAACTTTTAAATAGCTCCCATATCAACTCAAAGCCTCATCTGTGGAGGGGCAACAATATGAACACGATTACAATTTAAGATTAAAAAGTTACCTTTGTAATTTGGCTCATTAGTTTCAACTTCAAAACAAATTCCTTGTCTTCTAAAAGCTTAGGACCTGACAATCTGTCGACATTTCCAAAATTAGTGTGCAAAGCCATAATGGGAATATCCTCTCTTTTATAAAGAGAGGCATATCTTTCTTCCATAGAGGAAGAAATTGAAGGACAAAAACACTTATTAACATCCATCACATTTAGTGCAAGTCGCCCCTGAGCCCTTCAAAAATCTGTCTTACTAAAGAAGGAGAATTCTACCTAGCGACTTATACCAAATTGATAGAAAGCTTTTTCATCTTCTTTTTTAACATATTGATTGATTATGTTGTAGAAGCTGAATTAGACTTCAACTTTGAAATATCATTTGCAAAAACCATATTATTTATTTTTAATGGCTACAACAATTTCAAATTCTAACCAACTAAAGACGTTGTCAAAGAAGATGTTGCCTTCTCTAGATTTTCAATTATTTGAGATACAAATTCTTCATTCCCAATTGCATAGGGACTTCTTCCTCCAGGGCTCAAGGCATAACAACTTCTTTTCTATTCTTCATAAGTGGCATAGTTGTCTCACTAGGAGTGCTAAAATTCTAGGTTGGTCATAAAAAGTGATTAACAATTTTAGCACACCTAGTGGTCATAAAAAATATGTCTGACTTCTAAATAATGATATAATTGGGCTTTAGAAAGTTTAGATAATAGAATTCTAAGTTACTGAGTTGCTAAATTCTAAAAAGTGCAAGGGCTTAAAATTTAATTTAAAGGAATAATTTTATTTAAGTAAAGGATGAGTACAAAGTGCAAAGAAAGATGAAATCATGATAGGGTTTAAGTTTAAATAGTGTGATTATGTTTGGATCCATTTGTGTTGTGATGTTAATGTATTTATATAACCACCTCAAACAATTCTCATATAACAATCCAACCTCTACTTATCCTCCAATTCTAGCCACATCCTAATTAACTACCCACCAATATATAATTGTTTTTAATTAATATGTTAATCATGCTTCAACGGTCTTGACACTGAAATCATAGACTTCTTTACTAATTCTCATACTAAAGAATTCCTTACAATCTAGCTGACTTTTGAAAATCTTTACTCATTTGGTTCTTTTCATCTTTAGGCCAAATAGGTCAAATTTCACTTAAGTTGTTAATAATATTTAACTGCAAATTTTAAATAAAATACTTAAAAGAGATTATGGATAATCAAATATGAATTTGAGAGTGGTTTTAAGCATTTAATTAAAAATTGATGTTAAGGACCTAGAGAGGTTTTCAAGCATTTAAGTATGTACATAATGATTTCTAAGTATTTAATTAAAGTTTGAGATTAGGGAGTTGGAGAGGTTTCCAAGAATTTAGCTTAAGATTTTGGTTAGAAAGTTAAAGATGATTCTAGTTATTTTAGTTAAACAAAAAAGTGAAATAGTGGTTTTTAAGGTTCTGCCTAAAGTTAAAAGAGACTCAAAGGGATATTTAAGTATTTAAACTAAGTGGGAAAGTCTTAAAGTGGTTTATAGAGTAAAAAGAGACCTATAAGGGTATCTAGAGAATTATACTAAATAAAAAGTCCTACAGTGATTTCTAGGATTTCCCTCACATAGAGACAATGAATCTACATTGCTATTTAGGTATTTAATTGAAGATTTATATTAGACATTTAGAGAGTATTATAGGCATTTAAACTAATTGGTATTTAATTGAAGACTTATATTAGAGATTTAGAGAAGATTATAGGCATTTAAACTAATTGGTGAAGTCCTAAAATGATTTCTAAGGTTTTTTCCATAGTGTAGAGGGGCTTCTAGGGGTATATAGGGATTTAAACTAAATAGGAAAGCTTAAGAGTGGTTACTAGGATTTTTGTAAAAGTGAAGAGAGACCTAATGAGTATCTAGCCATTTAAACCAAAGGAAAATTTCTATAGTAGTTTCTATGGATTGTCTATTGTGAGAAACAAAATTTCTAAAGGTATCAATGTATTTAAAACCAAATAGAGAATCCTAAAAGGATATATAAGATTTTCTCTGAAGTGAGTAGGATGACAACGAGTTGTATTATACACATTTTAGACAAATCAATTTGAATTATCGTCACCTAAATTAAAAATCTTGAGGAAAGAGGATTGAGAGATACCACCTGCTTTACAATTTAGCCTTAATACTAGCATTAATGCTATTTGTTTAAATAAACATAATTGAATCGAGATTAATATAATTATTATGAATTTGTGAAATTTTACGTTTTGACATGTTTAGTGATAAAAATGGAACTTTTTGTATTTTTCACTTTAAAAAAGGGTTTCATACTTTTAAAATTGATAAAACTTTCTTAATTTTTCTTTTAGGAAGATTCATCATTTTCTAAATGTTATATATGTACTACAAGTTTAGCATTTGACAATTATGTACAATCCTTAAATAAGATTAATTTGAGCCATTCTTATATAAACAATATCAATCATTTGCATCATTCAAAATATTGAAGACAACAATAGATAATCAAACTGTTTGAAATAAGGAAGACTTTCAAAATTGAATTCTAGGATGGATAAATAGGAGAAAATGTGTTTTACTTGAATTCCAAAGGAAGGATAAGGTTGCAAGCAAATTGATTAAATTGATGATAAGAAATGATATTATTTGTTAAAGAGCTCATTCAATTTTTGAAAAAGCTTTTTTCTTGCAAATTGAAATTCAATCTAATTCATAGCAAATGATATTAAACTTCCATAAATAAAAAATTATTAAAACATTACAATGTAATCTTACATAAAATCTTTCAAAAGATTTTCTTCTCTCATATGAAAGGGGTTATCTCATTCATTACATAGGATGCTCTTTCATATTTATTTTTTGCTCTTTGATTTGGTTAGGTAGTTATTTGACAAAATTTGACCTATCTATATTTTTATTGTTCTTCTTTTTTCTTTTTTTGGCTCTACTTTTTGCCTAGGTCACTATTTGCCAATTTTGAACTTAATAAGCCTTTTCCTTCTTTTCCTTTTAAGTAAAACTTCTAATTACGAGCTTGTATTTACTAATTTACAACCCATTTGAATTATGTTCACTCTCTTAATTTTGCCTAGGTCATAACTTATCATCTTTTAGGCCTAATGAGATTTTATTTTTGCATATTAACTTTTTCCTAGGTTATCTTTTTTGGCTTTCTGTCTTAGTAAGCATTAATTTTGAAACTTAGGCTATTTATTTTGTTAGTTTTTCCCCGGAAGGAAATTTGTTCACCATTTTCCCTATTATTCTTTCATTTTCAATTTTTATTTTGAATTATGTTATTTATATTTTTGATGATTTAACATTTTGCAAAACAAAATTCTAACAATTTCTTAATAATGGCACTGTTTACATGTAGAAAATAAAGTAACAATATTAGCCTTTTTTTTCATTGAGGTATCCTTTGGCTTTATAAGTCAAAGCTAGTGAGGAAATCGAGTTAAAGAGTGTCTTTCTTCAAAATTTAAGGGATATCTTTGGTTGGAGCCTAATCAAAACTATTTGTAAGTGTATAAAGTCAATAATAAATTATTAAAATGTATCGATCATATGGGGACTTTATTACTATGTTTATTAATCTTAGACAAATAAATAAAATAAAGAAAACAAAAATTTTGAAAAAAATTAAATCACTAAAGTAATGAAAATAATATAGGAAAAAAGGTTAGGGCTTAAGTGTTCATGTTGGAGTTATGTAAATATAGTGCCCTGAAAAGCAAGTTTATTTACTTATAACTTAATTTTCTTCCAGTTACTTTTGCAATGAAAATATTTATTATTAATAAAACAAAATAGTTTGGTTTTATTTGATTGAGCATTATATATCTAGTCAGAAGATAATGAGATTCTTTTTTAAGTAATATACATATACATAGAGATGTATGGGAACACATATATATTATTAGAATCTAAAATAATTGATTCATAGTGGAATAATCAAGTTGGTCGCTTGATTATGGTTTAGACTGTAGTGTTGCAATTTTTCTTTATGCCAGTAAAAGAGTTTACTTCAAGGAAATAATTAGTTTCATATCATAACAGTAGTTGACTATCGATGATGGCACTATTAAAATATACACTGCAGCATTCATTTATTATGGACCATAATATTGATGAGTGGTGAACTTATATATGTTTCATTATAATTTTTGATATGATCATAGTGGATTTTTACAATGTATCAATCTAGTATCTGCAGGTTGGAATTATTAATTGAAACATGTATTAGAGAAAATTCATTCAAATAAAGAGTTTATAGTGATATCATCACTTCTAGATGTTTATGGAGATTGGTGATTAAAATGGCGCCATTAGTTTGATGGACTAGCTACCCATCAAGTATTAACACCAAGATGAGATCTTATGTGTTATCTTTTATTGTGCGGATGACTATAATATGGTTCATATTAGATTTTGCAATTGGACATCTTATTTGAAACATGTGTTCTCATAATATTCAGTAATTCAAGAGTTCAACTAATTGTCTTTAGTGGAATAACATTTGGTTAACAAGTCCAATTAGATTCCCCACTTGGCTTCTAGGAAGTTTATCAAGCAAAGTAAGAAATATAAATAGAGGTTTTAAAGCCCATGATTGAATGTTGGACTTACTTTAATTAGAAGCTCAATTGAACATTTAATATTGGGGTTGACTTTGGTTTGATTTGATTAATTAGATAAATTAAATTGAAACAAAGTTATTAAAGAAAGAAGGAAGGCATATTTCGGTTGTTTATACCTAAATGTGCAGCTACACATTTAACATTAAATTGCTAAATTAAAGATGGTTTTTATCATGCTTTTATCATCATTAAATGGAGTAATGATCTTATCATTAAATGGTT